>VWZX01004217.1:0-14617 GCA_013399015.1 Galbula dea
TCCAACCGTAATGATTCTGTGATTCTGTGATTCTAAAACTTATGGGGTACAAACCTGAGAGAAAACACTTTTCAAAACAATACTCTCAGAAAAAGCAGACTAGGTACCCTAGACAGGACACATTACAGCAAGACACTGAAGGTATACAGCAGCACTAATGCTGAGTCAAGTCAGCCTAGAGAAAGAAAGCAAGCCTTGCTTTTGCTTGTTCGTGGAGGAAGGATCAACACCCCCCACATGTCATCTGGGAAGGTGCTCCCTCACAGAAGTACACCGGCTCAGACCCTAATCCCTGAGTGTACTATCAAACATACATGATTTCTGATCCCTGAGTGTACTATCAAACATACATGATACCTTTCATAGAAAACATGCCTCTCCTTCACTGGGTGCAAAAAGAGAATTTCCCAAAGAAACTACACAGATCTGCTATACACAGGTGGTACAAGATTCAGACCAGGACCAGTGAAGAATCAGTCTAACATCACATGATCAGTCAGAAATGTTAATGGCAAGTGTTTCTCCCAATTAACAAGACAGGTTGACACCTTTCTAGTTATTGCATAATTAGGGACCATTTTTTAATGTAGTGTCTAAGAATATTAAATATGATTTCAAGTAGATATTGGTGAATTTAGAAAAGCATTGCTTATAGTTATTTCCATTCTATTTTTTTTTTCACAGGGAGATATCCAAAAGCTACAGAATTCTGACTCTAAAGCTGAGAACTGAAAAATTATATGACAGATAATTTTATTAATGTCATGACGTACATCCTAAGCTCTGCTTCCGTAATTGTCTTGAGTGCAGGCAATGCCACAGCCGTCCCATTTTTAATGATTTGTCCAAGGTATGCCTAGCTTGCCTTTGGGTGTAACTCTCCCAAATCTATAAAAACTTACATGACACTATCATCTCTATCCTGTCGAATCCAAGCAAACTAATCACAGAAACACAAAACCACAGAATGTTAGGAGTTGGAAAGGACCTCAAAGATCATCTAGTCCAACCCCCCTGCCAGAGCAGGATTCCCTAGACCAGGTCACACAGAAAAGCTTCCAGACAAGTTTTGAATATCTCCAGAGAAGGAGACTCCACAACATCTCTGGGCAGTCTCTTCCAGTGCTCTGGCACCTGAACTGGGAAAAAACTTTTTCTTGTATTCTCTCAGAACCTCCTATGCTTCAGCTTACAACCACTGCCTCTTGTCTTGTTACTGGGCTCCACTGAGAAGAGCCTGACCCCATCCTCCTGACACACACCCTTCACATATTTAAAAACATAGATGAGGTCACCCCTTAGTCTCCTCTTCTCCCAACTAAAGACACCCAGCTCCCTCAACCTTTCTTCATAAGGAAGGTGTTCCACCCCCTTCATCATCTTGATGGCTCTGTGCTGGACTCTTTCAAGCAGTTCCCTATCCTTCTTCAACTGAGGGGTCTAGAACTGGACACAATATTCCAGATGTGGCCTCACCAGGGTAGAGTAAAGCGGGAAAAGGACCTCCCTCCACCACACCCCTTCTAATACACCCCAGAATCCCATTGGCTCACCTGGCCACAAGAGCACACTGCTGGCTCATGGTCATTCTTCCATCTACCAGGTCCCCCAAGTCCTTTTCCCCTTCACTGTTCTCCAAGAGGTCAACCCCCAACCTATACTCATACATGGAGCTGGTCTTTCCCAGGTGCAAGACTCAACACTTGGCCTTGCTGAATTTCATTCAATTTCTTCCTGCCCAACTCTCCAGCCTAAGTCATGCTGAATGGCAGCACAACCCTCTGGTGTGTCAGCCACTCCACCCAGTTTAGTGTCATCAGCAAACTTGCTGACAGCACACTTTGACTAAGTACGTATTTAAACTTGCATGCACCTAACTTCTTATTTTGGAATAGTTTTTCCATGTGCATCAAGAAAACACTTGTTCTAATTATTTTCCTACATCTTTTCTTGCTAGATGAAATTACAAATTCTGTTCTTTTTTAAGAACAGATCTAAAGAGATATTAATCATCCAAAGCATAGATGAGTCAAAATACATGCTGACTCAGAGATTGGAGAATTCTAAGAAAACAGATAGCTCTTAATGTCCTGGATTTGATCTTTGAAATATTAGTATTTTTAACAAATTAAGTGAATCACCAGAGCACGAATCATTAACAGTATATCTGATCAGCACAGTATGGATCTGTCTAAAAAGCCCCCGCAATGGAAATAGTGTAAATCTAAGCAGTTAGCATTATTAATGAAGACCACCACATTTAATATAATAATTTTCAAAGGGCATAACTGAACACTCTGGAGGACACTGCTTCTTTAACATCCATGGGTCCCTTTTATATATTGCCTTGGTTCCTCCACAGACAATCTGAAAATATTTTTGCAGACACTGAATTTTACCTTATCTGCTATATCATGATTTGATATATCATTTGATAAACAGCCACCAATGTGTGAACTATAACTCATAGTGTTAAAAATTCGCCTGTTGTTCTCCAGCACTTAGCCTTTCAGGATAGCTAGGTTGTTGCTTTTTTTTTTATTTCAGAGTTGGGGGTGTTGTTGTTTTTTTGTTCTTTGAGCAAAGTCTTCGCACTTCTTGTTTTGCATCTACTGAACTCTGCTTAGAAGACAGGTTGCAGTGTTTTTAGTTTTGAACCTTCCTTCTGTGCAGAAGTGTGTCAAAGGGGTACAGATCAGGACCCAGCATAAAGTGGAACTATTTGTATTTTTAAATTGACTATTTCTCCATGAGGAATTATCTCTTATTGTCATCATTTTGTTACTTTGCTGGAGTCTGAAAACTCCTGGTGGACAGTGTAAGTCATATTTTCTCTGTCTTAACTCTTCTGGTGGAGACAGGGCAGTAATATTTGTATTGCATTGCTTGGTGATACATAGTTTCAGTTCATTAGGCAAGATTCCTTTATTTCAATTGCTGCAAACCGAAGTTAGTCCTCAATCACTACAGATATGTTTGTTCACTTTGTCTGACTATGAAAAATAAGCCTGCTTGAGAGCACACAGTAGTGTAATTGACTCTGTAGAGCAGCTGTCATACGGGTTTTCTATAAGAAATCATATTAGCCCTCCTTTTTAAGCTTCTTCAAGGAAATAAGTCATTGTTGACATTCATAGTTCATACAATAACATTTTTAAATACCCACAAACAATATGGAGCTTGGTAAACAATATCAAATGTTTGTCATGCAAATTATATCCATTTCAAAAATTAATTTAAAGGGGTGAAAGATATGTTAGTTTCTTATGTTTATAATCCTCCTTAATCTTCATAGGCAATCTAAAGATCAAAGAGAAGGGTGGGGGTTTTTTGTTTTGAAGGAGAGTAAAGCAGAAGTTTCTGGAAACCTTTTGTGTTATTATTTTTTCAATTTGGAAATGGATGTGGACGGTTTCTGGCAACCATGCTGCCAAAAAAAGTCCACTTACCAGAATCCTAGTTCTGTCAGTGACTGAATAGGAGGAAAATTTAGTTCTGTTATTCTCAATTAGTGTGAGTTCATTTTAACACATCCGTAGGTGTGTTTGTTCTGAGGTGTGGAGGTAAAGCCTAAAGTAAAATATGCTTTTCAAAAACTTATGGGACACCCCACGGCAGTGTTGGATCTTGCTTTGAGACATAATTGAGTCTCTAATTCTTTCTGCTGAAAAAGTTGTTTCTGTTTCCACAAACATGTTAACTTTGAAGAAGCCAAATGGAATTAGCCTCCCTTGAAAAGTTAGACTCCTTTGGTACAGACTGTATAATATTTTTTATAGTGAGAGATACTGACCTCTTAAATATTCTCTATTATTTATATATATGTTATACATATATATTCTCTAAATACTGACCTCTTAAATATAAATATTACTCCAAGATGACCAAAATCTTTTGTCTACATACACTACAAACAAGCTTGTGTAAGTGGCAAGATGCAAATGGCAGAAGCAATGGGAAGATGCAACAACTTCTCTCTTTTGTGGAAACACATGGACGAGAGTGAAGAAAGTAGGCTACACTCTTTGGGATATGTAGTAGAGGATTGAGGAGGGCAGTGTAGAATATCTTCTGCACTTAACTGCAAATAAATATTGCTTAAAAAATATCTGAGAAGGAAGCACAGCCCATATTAAAACCACTAGGTTTCGTGTCTTTAAATATATGCTTCACATGATTACTTAGTTTTCAGTTTTATTTCCAGCTTGTCAGCTCTATTTTATAACTAAACCACAGGGGCTGGGGGCAATGTGTTTGTACTGATCCAGCTAGAGCATAGGAAAAAGTCACAGGGTTCAGGAAATCTAACCATATCCTTATATAGTTGCTTCTTGTTATAGCCAAATACAAGGCTAAGTTGGACTAAAATGCAGTGTGTCTGCCCAAAATGGAACAAGACTTGTTCTCTTCAGAACTTGACATTGCCAAGTAAACCCATTTAACTTGCTGCTTCAGTGTCGTCCAACATGGTAACATTTTACAGTAAATGTCTGCGTGGATGAAATATTGTCCTGTTTTGTTTTAGAACAAAACTAATGCTGTTCAGTGATTTTACCTTTTAGCTATAGCTCCTCTAAGTAACTGAACTTTCTGAAATTAACAGCATGCTTTTACAGACATTGTCTGCTTCTAGCAGTGATAAGACCTAATGTTTAGATTTATTACCAGGTATTGCAATGCAGACCAAGGTCACAGCTAAATCTTGTGTACCTCATTGAGGGGGTGCATAGTAAAGGCTGCACCTACAGGGAGAAGCAGACAGGGCAGGTGACCCTAAAGTGACCAACTAATATTCCTTTCCACGTACGTCATATCTGATATAAAACTGAGTCAACTCCTCCTTCTTCCCTCTCCTCTTGCTCTTCTTCAGTGGTCAGCATCTAGGGAGAACTCTGTCTGTTCTGCCCTTATTCCTGCATCTGGTTCCAGCATCCAGCCCCTGAGACTGGCTCCCATCTGCATCTGAGTAGGGGGAATAAAAATGTACTACATACAGCCCACACAAATCCTGTGCACTGTGTAAATTCTGTGAACCAGAGAAATCACAAAAACCCAACTCCAACCCTATTGCTAAAATAGGGACTACACTTGGAACTAGAGGAGCCCTGCCTCCAGCTAGGTCGAGGAGAGGGATAGCATAGTTTATTGGATTGTGTGGATTGAAGGGTGAGGCTTCCTTCATGGCAGGAAACCTACTAGAAAAAAGTCATACGCTTCAGGAAATATGATTACATCCCTATATAGTTGCCTCTTGTGACCAAATACAAGGCTAAGTAGGACTAAAATGCAATGTGTCTGCCCAAAATAGAATGAGATTTGTTCTCTTCAGAACTCATCATTGTCAAGCAAACCCATTTAACTTGCTGCTTCAGTGTAGTCCAACATGGTAACATTTTACAGTAAATGTCTGCCTGAATGAAGTAGAAAGTAGCCGCCAATTAGTACTGTGATGTCTAAACTCCAAGAGGAGTGTGATTGTTTTTGTTCATTTGGTTAGACTCAAAATTTAACTGTGAATAATTTACAACAGTTTTGGTAGTCTTTGATAATTTTGTTTAAATTACATAAACAATCAAATGCCTTAATTCTGTGCACATACACATAAATGCCCCTGCTTCTTAAGGTTCACACTGACTTAAACCTCATTTATAATGCCCCTCTGACAATACGGTGGTGTAAGCTGTCCTGTGGCGGATTTAAATACTATAACTTTCTTTTTGCTATAGTTTTAAAAAATACTTTTGACAACCGCTTGCTATTTTTAGGATTGTAAAGAAGGTAGAGTGACCCATTGAAAGTCTAATTCTACTTACAATCTTGCCTCCCTATTTATACTATTTTAGAAGTGCTACTTGATCTGGAAGATCATTCTGTAACCTTCAGATTATTGCTGGGTGACTTCTGCAGAAAAGGAATTACCAATGCATTAAATTTGAATTAGCTTTGAGAAATCATGCAGATGTATGCACAGAACATTACAGCAATGCTGTCTCCAAGGCACAGTAGAATTGCCTTTATGCAGTTTTAAAGGAATCACTTCAGCAACCTTCAAATTGTGCACACAATGCAGCTGAGCCAGTATATTTACTTTAAAAAAAAGTACATATACACATACACAGAACAAATGTAGCTTTGACAGTTGTCTTTCATGGAAATCTGGCCACAAACGGACTGCTGCTGAGTGGGCCATTTGAGCTCAGACCTGTCATATTGGAGAGCACTACTGCACATACTGCAGAAGTGTCATTTAGACTAATGATTATGAATTATGCAGAGGGTCACATCCTCTTAGTTACAAGTCATTTCCACAGTTTCCCTCTAGACTGCCTACCTTAGCTCCTTTTTTTTTTCCCCTTTTAGTGCTGCTAGCAAATAAAACCCAGAATGAATGCTAAGACCTTAATTTATTGACATTTTATTTTCCTCCTATAACTTCAAGTAGGTGAAATAAGTACACTGTTGGAGGGGGGGAAGAGCGTCAGCTGCTATTGCTGGATTAGAAAAAAAGCTCCCTTCAGTTCAGTAGGTCATTTAACAAAGTAGGACAACAGAAAAACGTAGAAACTGCATGCTTTGCTGCAGGCTTTGGATCCTGAGCTTTTATGCCAAAACCATCAGCTCTGCACATTCCCAATTTGGAAGACAGGCTACACTTTGACATATTTTTTAAAAGCATCTCCATTTTGGAGCCATTAACCTGACAGCACAAGGGTGCGTGACCTTCCCCTGTCTCAGTGCTAACCAGAAAATTTCCTGTGTAGACGAATAGGCGAGCCAGCATGGTACATGGTGCAGCTGTGGAGTAGTATCTGTGATATGGATGGCAAATACACTCTCTGTTGTGGCAGGGTACACCTTCTGCTGAAGTATCCCTGACACTGAATGGGAACATGGCACATCTGGAAGGCAGAAGCTAAGCAGCAAGCTGTGGTAGCCAGGAAGATGGAGAGCTTAGAGAAGAGCGCACAGGAGAATGGTTTTCATGCCCAGAAATTTTTGCTGTTTTCCCACTGATGATTGGTACTCAGGAGAAGGGTAACTAGCAGCGTCCAGCTCTAGGAAATTCCTCCCTCACAAGCACTAAAGGAAAAAAAGTCTTGTTAGCTAGAAGGATATCTGCTTTTCTTAAAAGGAATATGCCTCTTTCTAGACTTTCTTTAAAGGTTAGTTTGTAGTAGAAAATGTGGTTTATCCCTTAGCATTATAGTAAGCTCCTCAAAATGTAACACTTTGTAATACTTCCCTATAAATATCTACTAGTTTTGTTTGTTATTAAAGTTTGAGAAAAATTGTTCAAGAAGTATAAGTGTTTCTATCTGTACCACATGTTCAAGAAAAAAATACACAGAACATTTCCCAAAGCTTTTCCTCCTTGTTAACATGTGGCCATGTTTAATATTAGTACCAGGGAACAAAACATTTCATAATGCTCCAGGAAAAATTTTGTCTTACAGGAGTGTCTAAAAAGTAAGTTATATTTGGTTTCTAAGTTACTTATACTCTCTGATATCAAAACATTTAAAATATACGTATAAATATGATAAACTAATTAATGCTCCCAGACCCAAGTCAATAAGATAGTTTCCTACTCTTTATGTATAAAGGAAAATTTTGTTTTCCATCAACAAAACCTTGCACTGACATTTAAATTTTGCAGTGTGTTCTGGATGAATAAATCTGGGCTTTCTCACAGGGGCTAAGGAACACCTGTAACTCTCCCATGTGTAAATGCAAGGGCTACTAATTTGAATAGCCCACATAATGCTAAATGTCAGGACAGAACAAGAGGTATACAGCATCTTTTAGCATCTATCTGCCCTAAGAAAACTTTTAAAAGGAGAAAGAAACTCAAAATACCTCTTTAGGATCATCATTCAGACCATTTTTAAGCATACTTATTGGACACAATATTAAAAATGCTATTGACAGTTAACAGTCCATCTGTGACGAAGCTTCCAGTTTCCCTAAGTGAACAGAATGGATATTCATCCATCTTTGACTCTAACCCCCCCTTTATTTCTATTCTGCTTTTTTTAAGTCTTTTGTGTTTCAGGTATTATTTTCAAACAAGTGTCCCAAGTGGTTTTCTGATATACAGTTTCCAACTATTACAGATGGATGACAAAGATGAAAAAAGCAACAGGCAAGTGCAGTTAAAAAGAACCAGACTGGATGGAAAACTAACAGGTTCATTTATCCCTGTGTTCTGTGCCTAAATCTGATGCTACTAGACAGTTTCTTGTAGGTGTCATCTAGTAGTAAACCAGAAATCAGCACAGGTTATGAAGTACAGATGGAGAAGCAAAGAGAAGTAACATGGCATTGAACAGAATATTCCATTTTTTTAGTAGCTCTATACTTAATATGGACAGAATATCCTGGAGATTACAAGTGTCTCTGCATCTGGAAACCATATACAATATTGACTTCTAGGTATCAGAAATCCTCAAATGCACGTCTGCCTATGACAAGGGCCTTTTCTTTCCCTTCCAGTGAAGTGCAAGGATTGAGAACAAGAAACTTGACTGAATAGTAGGGCTCGACCAGCTTTTAGCACTAGGGACAGAGCAGGAGCTTCTTAGCTGCATCAGAATTCCCATTGCCCAAGCAACCTTGTTGGTGCTGCCAGACGGACAAAGTCTCCCTCCACCACCTGCAACCCATTTGCCTCTCTTTAGCACCTGACAGCTCTCCCATGTTCCTTATTTCAGTCATGCTGCAGTGCCGGATTCATCCAAGGCCATTCAGTGTGCAGAGGAAGTGTGTCCAGCCCAGAATGCCTCAAAGAATGGGGGTGAGCAGGTGGGCACAGCAGCTGGAGAGCAATCCCAGACAGTTGGCAGGTGCATGGAGCAGCAGGGGGGCAACACCAGACGGGTGGCAGGTGGAGAGGGCAGCAGGAAGGCAACACCACTTTGTACTCAACTTGACATTAATTACACTTGTTGGAATCCTGCGTGGCTCCTAAGACCTTTTTTAAGGTGTTAAATTAAAACAATATCTGTTTAGATATTCTGGAAATAGCTTCTCCTAATGAGTGAAGACTTGGGAGGTGCTTGGATAGGGGTGATTCTGTGATTATGTGATTCTGTTGGTGGGGAAAAAGCCTTCTACTATCCTTGAGCTTTGAAACTTGACTGGACTTTGTGGGCAGGTATGAGCTGCCAGTTCTTTAACTTGCCCCTATCTACCCAGGCTTTCCATGAAAAACCCTTAGAGGAATGAAAATGTTGCTGACTTTCTCAATGGCTCTATTGTGTGGAGTTCTGCATTCTGATGTTTGCTGAGGTGCCCAGATGTTTATAATTAATTTCGTCTGATTACTTCTAATTACTCCTTCCTCTCTGCATTATCTTGCATTTGTCAACTTCATATGTAAGCAACCCTGCTGCCTATTCGTTTAATTTTGTAAGGTCCCTTTGGACCTTCTTAACCTTCTCTAGTGATGGCTAATCTAAATAATTGTGATGTCTGCAAATTTTTTCCTACTCCTTTTCCCATAACACTAATAAAGGGAACAGAGTCTTATCCCAGTACAGAAACATGAAGAATCCCACTGAAAACCTGTCATGATGAAAACTGACCATCATCTCTCTCGATTTTTGTGGTTTTTTTTTTCTTTTTTTTTTGTCTGTTAAATGATTTCTGATTCCTAGAAGTATTTTAACCCTTTGGTCTTCACCATTTGAATTTCTCAAGTCTCTTGTAAAGTATTTTTCAAAGCCAAAGTAAACCACAGCTATAGCAAATACATTATTGTTATTCTCAAAGAAACCTCTTAGATGAAAAGAATAGGGTTTCCTTTCTAGAAGATGATTTCTTGCAACATATCTTGCTCATCTGTCTGTTCTGTAATTTCAGTTACTTTTAATTGTTTATTGGTGGTTTTCCTGATCTGAATTCAAATGTTGTATGTAACTTTTTTGAAGTGTCTTTTTGTAAGTCCTTCTAAAAATTTGAATCTACAGTTTCAAACTTCTTACTCCTCAGTCCCACTCCTTAAAGCCTTCTGCTGTTGGCAAAACTACATTTCAAATAGCTGCATTTGTCTGTTCTGCTTGGTGTTGTCTCCAGAGGAAAGTAGAAATCTTAAGAGAAATTTATACACTTAAAATTCTCACTAGACACAGCTGCAGTTATCTGCTAGACTAACAATCCTCTGACAGCATGAAGAAAATATAAGACCCATATTTAAAAGAATTTTACTCTTCTAGCCATCCTTTATATTTTATACAAGGTCTTCCAGCACTGGCCTTATATTTCCACATTGCAAAGAGACCAGAGAAGGAGCTTCTTCACCCTCCTCTGCTGCTGACTACTTTCAAGGTCACTTTTCTTCATGCTGTGGGTTTTGGTCCATATGCTAGAGAACACTGAAAAGTACAGAGCTTCGTAAGTAAAACTTTCTAAATGAGCAAGTTTCTACAGGGTCTATTTTAGAGAGCAGAATAAACAGGAAAACTGGAGGGATGAAGACACAAGGGAGGAACTGTACAGATATTATTTCTGTTTGCCTTTAAAGGGAAGAGAAACCTGCCTGTCCTCTTCCCTCTGTCACTCCTGTGCCCAAATACAGGGCCTTGAATAGTAGGTAATAAGGGGAAACCTCCTAAGGAAGCTCTCAGAAAGGCAGAGAGTTTGTAGCTCCCTTTTCTAATCCTTCTTTCCTTATGCTCTTGCTCCAAGTTCTTAAGCTACAAAGGAAACAGTGCATTGCAGTGCACTGTTCCTAAAAGCTGGAGAATTTGGAGGAGAAAAAAAACCACAACATTCTCATGTGTTTTCATGTGAACCTTTCCTCTCTGAACCTTTCGTCTTTCTCACTGAAGGTAATCCATTTACCTTTACCTTAGAGGGACAGCTTCTGACCTGAAGCACTGTAGTTTTTCCATTTGTCTTTTGTAAAAGCCATGCTGCATTTTAATGCTCTCCCCACCATCACCTCCAAGCACTACTTTATGGTCTGAGCTGAAGACTTGTAATCCATTTCTTTCTAAACAACTTCAAAAAGGCAGGTCTCACAGTTTTGCTCAGATTTCTTTTGTGTGCAACAGATGGATGTATCCAATTTTCTAAAACAGCACATCCCTTCTATTAAGACCATTAAAGATGAAACTTGTTTGTAGCTGGTGTTGCTTAACAGAATATCTAGTAGGAGTCTCTAAGTCTGCTTTTTTGGCTGGTACGATCTGAACATGACTCACTTAGCATTTCCAAAGTATTTTCATCCAAAGGTTTCAAAAGCTTTACAAACTAATTAAGCCTCTCAGCTCTATCTGGAGTAAGTTGGATCATGTCAGTGCAACCGTTCAGCAGTTTAACTGTAAACACAGCGTTATATTTTAGGACATCAAATAAGTCAGTGTTTCTTTGAAACCACAACACAAATAGAGTTTAGCTCTCTGAGAAGGTGTGTATTCAACAAGGGAAGTGATCAGAACGAGGGATGACTCTGTACAGGAATACTAAAGCTATGGCTACCAAAGTTTCAGCCTTTCACTGGGCTTTGTACATGTCTGGGTAGTTGTTCATCCCCACATCCATAAACAGGCTGTTTTAATCCTCCTGCTCCTGTTTGCATAAGGACTGACCATAGAAGGCATCTTGACCTGTTTCATTAGGCATACAGACCTTAGAGATAGCAGATGGTGCTTTGTCATTGGCTACCAAGCCTGGACTTGCTATCTCTAATGTCTCACTGATAAGAAAGACAAATCTAAAACTTTAGTAATGCTTCTGCTATTACACTTTAATTTTCTCTTCCTGCAGGTGGGACACAATTGGTGACTCGTAATGGTTACGAGCCAAAATTACACATTTACATGGAAAAAATTTGAGCACCAGCTGAACCTTGTACAAAATCATGCATGTTTCTAGTGCCAAAATCAGTAACTGTGTGTGAGCCCCTTGTATCTGCCCATGCTGGCAAGAACTCCTTTTTGTGTTTGGATCTGCTTCAGGGTTTGCAGCTAGCAGGTTCAGCTGTCTCCACATCTCTTTCCCACTGCACTTGGGCTAATTGTGAGTATGTGGAGCACATGTGCAGACGTGGGAGCGCAAAGCAGGAAGGTCAAGGACTGTTCACCTGCAACCTGTAAGGGTTCCTCAGTAAAGTTAATTTACAAAGGCTTTGTACTGAGGGCCTCCATCCCTCTAAGCCTCGATGAGGTATTTGATTGATGGTTGTGGAAGTCAAACTCAAGGAGTGACCTCTCCGTTTCGAAGGTCACAGGTAAATCCTGGCCTTATTCTGACTCCAATAATGCATTTATTTAAATGGCACATCTAAGTCATAACCACTTATCAAAGTACTGACTAGCTATTGCAGCAATTTCTATTGAAACATAGAGAACCATGTGATAAATCACATCTGCAAGATTTGTTTCTTATGTCAAGTACACATTATTTCTAAATCAAATGCTAAAACATGCCTTATTCAGTCAAAAGTAAGCAGAATGCTATAATTTATAATCATCTTGAAGCACACTGCAGTGAAAATGAAAGAAGACAATTAAAATTTAATGGCTGTTTGGCAGAGTAGCACACTTCTGGACACATTTAATGCAACGTCACTTTTTGACACCATTGTGCATTCATAAAAAGTCGGCTTGTGTTTGCCAGCATTTGTGGAAACTAATTGAAAAAAATATTTTACTGTTTAAAGCTGACATTGGGCTAGAAATTATTGTCCGCACAGATGTTGATGGCAGTGGCTCCTTTCTCCTCCTTTTGCCCCTATCCATTTACTTTTAACAATCATCTGTTGTTCTTTAACCCAGCTCTCTGCAGTACAGTTGCTAGCAAATATTCACTGGGGTGTCATCTCTGGTTAAAATCTTGTCCTACACACCTATTCATCTGTGCTAAGTGAACAGCAGCCTCAGCTCAAATTAAGCTGGCATGAAAACAGCCACTGTTAATAATTTCTGCTGCGATTCAGCTTAGCTTTGGATAACAGGTGAAGATGTTTCATAACGGAGGCTTCATAGTTCTGTAAGCTCTTTCCGGCTGCCTGTTTAATCAGAGGAACAGAGCACGGTAGTTACTGGAGCATGTGGCATGGCCAGGCTCAGCCGACATCAGACGGCATTTGTTATCCGCCGGTCTGAGCAGGCTGCCTGTCAGAGGCAGATGCTGGGCGCAGTGATTAGCATGCAAAGGGTTTGGAAAGGTTGAGGTGAGGGGGTGGGAGCCAGCAATCTTCATCTGAACTTGCTACAGACCTCTCCCACCAGATTAAAACCTTCTAGATCACCATTCCTTCAACCAGAATGCAAATTTGTGTCAGGATGCACAGGTGTGACCAGGCATCACGTGTGCACATGCATCGACGTTGTGTGTGCTCTGCGCAACTAAAAATCAGATCACGGGAAGTGCAGAGCTCTATTTCGCAAATGAGGACAAAATCCTGTTTGTGAAATGGTAGCAATTGGTGAACTGAGATGATAATCAGGTCTGCTAAAGAAGTAACTGTTTAACATCTGCTCATTAAGATGCAGATGAAGGAGTAAGATGGGTGGAAATTAATAACTAGCAAAATACAAATGAAACCTGTACTTTCACAAAAGAAATGTTACACTACTGTGATGAATTTTTACCATTTTTTTATTATTATTAAAGAACAAGGTATTTCCTGATACCAAATTTCTCTTGTTCTATTATTTAGGTTATCTTTCATGTCAGTGCCACGTAGTTTGAAGTATATTAAAGCATAGTCATATACTTAATTGTGTGGATTTACAGATGGTTCATTTCCAGCCAAATATTTTTTTTCTTTAGGGCTTGGAAGAAAATCTCTAGCAGACTAAATTGAATTTTTATACATTATGATTTCCAGAAATGTACTTCTTAATAGTTTCTGATGTGCCTAAAGGCATGAATCTTGAACTACTTTCTTAGAAATGTGTTAGGAAGAAACTGGAAAATGTGTTGTGGGTTGGGTGTTCTTCCCCCACTGCAAATAGTGAATTTCAGTTGTGTGCGTTAACCTACTTTTATTGCGTTGCTTCAGTGTTTTCTCAAGCACTTGTAACAATGAAAAAGTAACAATGTATCATTTATATTTCAGAACTGCTTGATCACAATTCCACAGTATCTGCCAAATGTGTAATGTATATTGATTTCCAGAAACAAAAGACAAGTCTCCTTCATAGTCAAAGAACAATTTTAGTTACCGTGAAATGCTTGAGGTTTACCTCTTAGAGAAAGGAGCACTGACTTTGACCTATTTCCATATACCGTTTTGTTTCTCCAAATGTGACATTGAAGGATTCTCCTTTCAATTAACTGAAAATATTTTTGCAATTATTTTTAAGTGCCCAAAAGATTAAATTAGTTGTGAGCTTGTATCCATATTAAAATTCTAATCTCCTCAGCAAGTAATTGTTTTATTCAGCTCTGACAATGCTCTATCTATTGTCATCTTGGACTATATTCTGCACAGTCTCTTCCCCTGACAATTACTGCTGTTCCTTATCCCCGCAGCCTTTAAAAGCTCTGTGTAACATTAGCCTATCTAGCCTAGTGAAAATGTCTTTACAGATTAGTGTAATGTTAATACCACTGGCTCCCTGCTTGTGACCTGAAGTGGAATATACTGCGCTGCTGGAGCAGATGG
>VWZX01004217.1:14658-30517 GCA_013399015.1 Galbula dea
GAGATTGCTTGGCTACCAGCCAAGCGCGCTGCGCCGACGGCGGCTGCCGGATCCCCGACACCGGGAGCCGCTCCCTGACCTGACCAGGCTGGGCGGGGGAGGGATGGAAGTGGTGGTGGAGGGGTTGGTGGTGGGGAGCACCGCTTGAATTTGCTTTGGATCAAAATATGGTTAAGATTGCTCATTCACAGAAGTTTATGCAGCATTCTGGAAGGAGGTGAATCTTTCTGTGAAAATGAATGTTTACTCCAGGGTTTTACACGGGGGGGNTTTTTTACCAAAATATTATATCCCAATTAAAATTTTTACGTAAATTGTCTGCTTGTAGACTTCCTATGAAGTTCATGAGATGTATCTTCCACCACATGTGGTGTGCAGTTGAGATTTTATATATATTAATTGCAACATGTGCTCTCTATTATTACTACACCAAACAAACCTTTATTGAACATCTATATTAAATCTGTCACCCTGGATTTCTACCTTCTTTTGCCCTTCTGCAATCACGTTTTTCTCTCAAGTATTGCTTTTCCCTAGCAGTAAAACATATGCTGTTTTCTGTCTAAGTAGATGGATAATGTAAGCTGTGATGTGAAGAGTATTTTTTCTTATCATTTTCTTTTTGAGGTTGTAGTTATAGTAACATATATGTGCTTTTATCTGTAATAAGAACTACCATCTGGTAGCTAAATGTGCACAGCTTATTGCTTGAAGTGATTATACACATTGTGAAAACACACAGCTTTTGTGTATGTTAGGATACTGCCTATATGTATTATTAATAAACCCACATATTAGCTATGTGAATATGTCAAATAATTATAAAATAGAACAATGATTCTAGACAAGAAGGATTTGGACTAGCACGTTGCCAGATGTTTATTCCAGTAGTAGTATTGTGACCTTTTAATATCATATTGTTTGCAACATCTTCTAGACAATAATTGTTTGAGGGGGAAAATGGAGCCTCTTTGACAAAGGAAAAGGCATTTGTTATATTCAAGAAGCTGAAGCTTTCATCTTTGGTGTACCAATTCACAAAGATGTGTGCTGAATGTGTGTGAGCATCAAGAGAGACAGAACATATAAATCTGAGCTACTTTGACCTTTAATGCAGGAGACCAAGAACAGAAATGCACTAGGAAGGCTGGTTTGTTGCTGTCTGGAGACTGATAAACTGTAATAAAGGTGCACTCCGTTGCAATTCATCTAAAGCTTCCATTGCTATCATCCTCTTTTTTTGATTTTTGTTACCTCAAGTACTTATCTAAATCCCTTTCAATGCCAGCTTGAATGCACTTTGTATTCTCTCCAACTGTGACTGGTGCTGTCTGTGTGTGTCAGTGTGCTTCAGCACACACTCTTTCCCCTGGTTTGACAAGAGCCAGTGCCAACACCTAATTAAGGATAAGCCATAGAGCTCTCTCTGCTCTATCTTTGTCAACCGCTATGTTCTCAGCTTTCTGCCTAGCTGAGCTTTTATGACAAGAGCAGCATTTTGGGTTCAGCCTACTTCTGGCCTTTCAGTTCCCCATGTAAGAACTAAATGCAACTAAACTCAGCAGCTGATTTTAGAAACATTTATGTTAACTAAATCCATAAATCTCTCCTGTCTCTTTCTGAAGTATTTGGATCTGTCTCTTCATACCTCTTTAACTAGATATGAATACACATGCATATCTGAACATAAATCAGACATTTTTCAGATTTCCTTTTGTCTAGTTTCCTCCTCCCCCAAACTGTTTCCTAGGAGATGATCAGAGGGGTCTGGACAGTACTTTCTTTTTCAAATACTGTATCTAAAAGTCTACTAGGAGCCTAATTTAGCAGGACAGAAAACCACTAGCTCAGACACCCGTTGAGCTATTTTAAGCATTTTGTCTCAATAATACAGATGTATTTAGGTCACAAAATGGAAAATTTTCAATGAGTTAAGCATTCAATAAACTTGAAAATCAGATTAATATGACCGATAAGTGACTACCAGACAGTCAATTAAATTACTTCATGCAACTATTTTGTGGAGAGATTTAAGCATATTTCTATCTGCAAAACCAAGTTAAATTTCTTCAGAGAGCAAAATTTTCTTTTCCTGTTTTTCCTGACTCCAAATCCTTGCACCCAATTTCTGCTCTGAATTTTCCTTAAGCCTGTGTACCTTGCTGGGGACACAGCAAAGTTGCAATGGTGATACACTGGCATAGCACAGAGTGGAATTTACTGGTCAAGTGCTAAAAATTGCTGAAACTTGTAGAAGAAAATGCTGGGTACGTAATGGGGACTTCCTTTGCACATAAACACATACAAAACTGAAGGCAAAAAATGTGATTACTAGGTTCAGTGCTTGAGATCCTACTTCTTGTGTTGCAGAGAATGGAGGGGATTTTTGTATGAATTTCTACCAGCAAGTCTTGAATCTTTAGTCTGTTCTAATTCTAACTGAAAATCCCTCCTGTAGAGACACTTGAAAAACTACTTCTGACATTTGCTACACATATCAACAGTTAATAGAATCTAGACAGCCCTTCACAGCAACAATTCACAATCTGGCCAGTTTGGAAAGCTGGTTAGGACTATTTTCTTTTTTAACTATGAGTTTGTCCCTTTCTTGAGATTTGCCATTGACAGTAGACTCTGAGTTACTCTGGTTTTCAGATCTTCCAGAGAGTTCCACTTTTGTTAGCCACCCTTACTTTGTCATTAGACTGGGAAGGAAGAGAAAGAGGTTGTTAGGAAGCCAGTTCTCCACAGCTGTCTTTGTAGAATTGCTTTACATTCATGTTGAACTCTTCCATAGTTGATTTTCTGGGACATAAGAGCAAAAAATATAGAAATATTTTATTTACATTTTTGAAAAACTAGTACAATTGTGCCAATAGCATCTTTGCTGTACTTTACAAAGTGTACAATGATATTGTCTTGTCACTGATCTAGACTATGATAAAACTAGGCTGAACAATTTTAATTGCTTAGGTAGGACCATGAGTGCCCTGCTTTTCAGAGGGTTACTCTCTGCATTAAAAGCAGTATTTCCTGAGAAGAAAGTCAGTGGAAAAGCTGTTTAGAAACCAGAGGAAAGAGAATACATTTTATTCATTATCTTAATCTTGTATTTATTTGTTTATTTATTTTATGTCAAGCAGCTCCCTAGCCAAAACAGCTGGAGGCTGAAAGTTAAAACCTGGCAGTGAAAGAGATCATAATGGGGAGACATGTGCTTTGTATGCTGGAGAGAAAAAATGGCTTTGATTTGATTATCTTATGAGCCTTGGAAAATTGCTCTTCGTGTGAGCTCAGTACATTTAACAATGATAGTAAAATTAGTTTCAATCATGTTAAATTCTGGACGTAACATAAATGAATTTCAAGAACTTTGCTCAGGCAAAGCATAGAAAAGATATAGTATTACAATGTGTTGTACCAATGTATTTTGAGTCAAAGAAAAAATCCCAAACAAATGAGATTATATTGTACTACTTGAGAAACAATAGTGTAGACACATTATAAGATGTTAATTTTATTCATTACATTTCAATTACAAGAAACACTGGGCTGGTGATCATCTTTGTCCCACGAGTCAAAATGATGTAGCCTTTTACTGCTTTACTGTTTTTTCCTGGAAAGGTAGGTACAAACAACCTACTATTGCTCACTAAAAATATTGAGAATTTTTATGCCCCATTCTGCTTAATATCTGCCAGGATTACTGCAGCATTGAGTATTATAAGAAGCAGTCACTTTATTTATCCACAGTGCAAACAGGTGCTTATAAATTGACCTTGGATTCTAATGCAGCAGGAGAGTATCGATTATAAAGATCTTCAACCATATGTCTACATTAGCAGATTTAAGCAGAATTGGCTTGAGTATTTCACACAACTATTTAAATATGAATAATCTCCTTCCCTACTCCCCACTGAACCCCATCATAAAAGACATGTGGAGACCTCAGTTACAATTGTTTTGCCTCAGTGTTTCAGTTCAGCTACCACAAGAAAATTGCTAGTATTAACACAGCCATTGACTTGTGATGAGAGCTAGATTCCTTCTTGTTCAAGCTATTTCTAAAAGCTGTTTTACAGGCTTTGAAAATGTTACCCCAAGGACATGACAGACTTATCAGATTTTCTGTGCATACACACAAAGACGACCATAAAGGGAAAAAAAGAAAAGGCTTGATTTGAGGATTGTGGACAGTCTTACCTTTTTGACAAATTTAAGGAATAGCTGCAAAACTTCAGTGGGCTTTCTGTATGAACGGTGGATGGGAGGGTATACACAAAACCAGCCAATCTGAGAAGCTCCGAGTCTGGTCATTCCCATGGCAATGTAGAGAAAGCAGGAAAAGCACACAAACTTTATTACTGAGAGAAGCTCCAAGGACTCTAAACGAAATTAGCAACAAAAACATTCTGTCCACTACAAAACACAATGCACAGCATTAGTGTTCTCTTCAACAGTGCTTATGTCACTGGCAGCAGCAGATATGGGGACAAGACAGGCTATTTTCTAGCTCTAAGAAGCTGCAGTGGGTAGTTATGCATAGGTGTACATGTGCTCTTGTGTATGCACACCTATACGTTATGAATTTGGAAAATACCATTTCTCCTAGCACAGCACATGCACAAGCTGGATCTGCTCCAGAAATCCCCATTCCCTGGGGTTTCCTTTGTTGTTAACTTAAATAACAACAAACGAGTCTGTCAAATTTTGCTTTGGAGCTTGACTGCTTCTTGGGCTGCTCTTTGCAGGACCTTCTTTGTCCTTATCACTAGTTTCCTGTGCTCCAGAAAGGCATTCACAACCCCTTCCACATCCAGGGTTGATGCCTGCAGGATCCACCTGCTCTGTTTGTTGATTTACCAAACATCTTTCTTTACCCGGAGGGTGGTTAGGCACTGGAACAGGTTGCCCAGAGAGGTTGTAGATGTCCCTTCCTTGGCAGTGTTCAAGGCCAGGCTGGATGCTGCCCTGGGCGACCTGGTCTAGTAATTGGCATCCCTGCCCATGGCAGGGAGGTTAGAACTAGATGATCTTTAAGGTCCCTTCCAACCTGAGCCATTCTATGATTCTATGATCTCTGCATTGTTTGAGAAATCCCTAAAGCTTGACCCCAAGAGTGAGCAAATAAAATAGCCTGGCACTTGCGTGCAAGTTATAGGTGCTGCTGCCTTTGTTTATGTGGTGCTAGGAGGTGTTTGTACACTAATGTGTATCCTGACTGACAAGAATGGGGCTGGAGGGGATTCAAGCAGCCAGAGTTTCCTGAATAGTTGATACGTGAGTTTTTTTGTTTGCAGTTGTTTGCTGCTGTAGTGTTTGCTGGCTTGGATTTGCATAAGGATCAGCTTTGCTGTTTTTAATCACATGGCACCTTCCCCTAGGTCTTTGTCCACTTTCAAACTCTTCTCTTGTATCTGCCTGTGCTCTAGCCTAGTCAGAAGCTGGTCACCTAAGACAGCAGATAAGCCACTAGGACACTTTACATGACAGGGTACAAAGAGGGCAGTGATTCAGAAATACAGATTTACTTCTCAATGTACCTCAGAGGTACTGGGTAGGTATTTGCAAAGCAAACAGTAATAAGCAAACTGGGAATGGCGTGCACAGGGTCAGCTTCTGGGTTTTTGTAGTTTTTGTGGACAAGTATGGTGAATGATGCAAAAATTGTACCTTAAGATTTAATTTGCTTTTGTTTACATTTGGTAAAATGTACATGTATTAAATATGCCAGCATGAACTTAAAGGTCCTGGTATGACGATAAAAAAGTTAAAAAAGTTAAAAAATGTAAAATGTGGTTTTTTGCATCTTGTGTGAGAAATGGGGTGATGTATATGTCTGAAGTCCTAATCACAGAATCACAGAATCATTACGGTTGGAAAGGACCCTCAAGATCATCTAGTCCAACCAATAGCCCTACACTACTCTTATCCCTGAATCATCCCTTGAAGAAACACATCCATCCTCTTCTTAAAAACCTCCAGGGATGGTGACTCCANCTCAGTTTTATCACTATACTAAGGAGGCAAGGATGCCAGTGTGATTCCTAAAACACTTTAACTGAGAACAATGGTTTCAAACATGTAGGTTGAGACTCCAGAAAAGTCCAGCTAATGCTATTAAATTTCTTCAAATAACTGCTGATTTAACTTCCCTCTACCTTGCATACACTGTGGAAGTGCTTTTCTACAGATACACTATCACTTAGAAAAAACCTCAGACCCCCAAACCTTTTCTAATTAAATGTATCCTCTGCTATAAGTACACACAACTGTCTTTAAAGGAATATGGTGCTAAATTTCCATGTGTATGTTGCTTAAAAGGCAAAATTATAAGCTTGCTTTTACTTAGGGGAAAAAAATAACAGCATCTCATTATGGTAACTTGGCCAGAGAGATGTAAGTTTTTTTCAGCTATTGCAGAATCTGATGTCAGCCTGGTAATTACTAAGCAGAGTCAATAATAATACCTCTCCTCAGTATAATTGCAAATCCAGTACAACCATGACCAGAACTAAATTGCTTAAGAGCAATCAATAGAAATCTCCTGATTGCATTCCCTGGTGTACACATCAGATATAAAAAGGAAAACTGTCCATCCAAAAAGGTGGACTTTACAAATGCAAAAAGTCAACTTTGCAAATGGAAAAGGTCAACTTTACAAATGAAAACTGCAGTGTAAGTCTAGGAAGAAGTCTGTCCACACTGAAGGCTCTTGGTTGACTCTGGCTAGAGGTGGCAGGCCTGAATAGGAAGATGTATATTTTGAAGGGTAGAGGTTACACCTAGAAGAACACTAGTTTAATGTAATTGGAGTGGAGCTATAGATTCCTGCAGCTGATGCTGAGTTCCTAATATTCGTTCCCTATGAGGTTTGTGTGGCTTTTAATTAGACTAGATGTAGTCGGTTTCCTCAAACCAAATGTTCTCATCACATGTGGCTCAAAGCTGTCTGTGATCCTGTGACAAGCTGGATGTCATTAGGTTTGCACCTGGAGTGGAACTTGTGGCTCAGGTTTCTGGGAGAGGAATGTAGTTCAAGTACACCAAAACCACTGTGAGAACCAAAACAAAGTATGGTAAGTTGGGAAGCTTGAGGGATTAATTTCAAAACCTCAGTGTTTCAAAACAGAACAAAAATAGTATTGCATATGCAGCCAAAAATTTGCTCCAGAAACCTTGGTTGTTGTTCTTAGGCACTTAGGGCCTTATCCTTCTTCTTTTTCCTTCCTCAATAATTTTTGCTTGTCTGTAAACCCCTGAATAAATACATTGCCTTTGCTCCCATGTAATTCTTACCACTTGAGTTTCTCCTACGAATATGAAACAAAGAAATGTCTAATAATTTAGTAGAATACAAGATTAATTTTAATTACTTGTTTGATAAAGTCTCAGAGGCAATGGATAAGGTTGGTGTTGATATTGTGGATTAGTTCTTTTTAAAAAGAAAAAAAGCTTTTTTGTATGTGTTTCAGGATTTGAATTTAAACTTTGAAAATTGCTCAGACTAAAAGTCCCTTGAAACTTCAACAAGAATTTCTGGGTATCAAAGCTGTAAGATGCCAGCTACTTACTTAGGCCTCTCAAAAACACTGTGAAAAACGGGGACCTAATAACCTTTGTATTCCTTTGGAATTTCTGCCCACAGTTAATAAAGCGGGGACAGAGGTACTGGTTGTTATATTCTGTTTTTCAAATATCTTTATTATTTTCTCCATTTATATTTTAGATCCAGTGAAGTGGCAACTCCTACACATTTTATCTGCTACCACATTTTCTTTTAGAAGTATCTGTTACAATGGAAAAGTTTTCTAACCTGTCCAGATTTTTCTGAGAAATATGCTTTAGTATAACATTGTTTGTTTTCTCACTACATCAAAACATGCTGCCCACACAGTACACAATTTGAAATAAACAAACCTGCACAAAGCTGTGGTGTGGGAAACATCAAGAGTATTTCTGCTCTGCTGACAGAAAATGTTTTCTTTCCAGTGTAACTCTTTCTTCTGACATGTTATTTAGTACAAGTTTATGAACCAAATATCTCTGACAGGTGCTAGATTTAAATACATGTATATTTTTAGATGCCTTCATAATGGGAAAAAAGATATTTGCGTGATGAGAAAGAGTTTTGCAGAAGTCGGTATAAAATTCTACTCATTGCTCAACAGAAGAGAAAAAAAGTGACAGGCATTGCATTTGCATTATGGTATGGATTAAAGTACTATAGTCAGAATAGCATGAAAAGGCTTTCTAATAGCTGATAATTTCATCGTGTTGGAACCAAATGTAGAAATACAATGCATTTGCATTAGAACTGTAATGCTATGAACATTTTCAATTATCATGCTTAACCTTGCTAAGAGGCTAACATGAACACTATCAACAGTATGGCAGGGAGTAACACAATAGCAGCCTGCTATTCTCTTGCTTTCTCTCTGTGCCTTTTTTGTCCTCCTTGCTACAGTAAAGGAAATGTGTGGACTCATGCCCACACCTCTTCTAAATTGCTCAAGAAATTTTTTCCTGTAGATTAATTTGTAATTCTGAATTTCAAGAAGAAGGAGACATGAGCACATTCCTCCCGCAGGCCATTTACAGATCTGGAGTTTTAATGTAATCTACAGCACAGACTGATGAACAGACCCATGAGAAAAGGGGGGGTGGCAGCAGCAAAGGCAATGCTGGACTGTTTCCTCAGCAAAGGCTTTTCTTTGTGTCCCAGAAAACCATGCTTTACCCACTGCTTAGAGCTCCCTTGCTCTTTTCTCTCATGTAAACGGGTTTACATAAAAAAGCTGAGGAGGGTGAATGTGTGTACATGGGGTTTGTACACAAGCAGGGCAATGTTTCATGGAGGTCTATGTATGACTGCCTTCTTTGCACAAGTCTGTTCTGTTGAGGATGGTTTTCTTACGTGGATAAATTAAAACAAGCAAACAACTTCCGTCAACACTGATGAAGTTCTTCATCCTGTCTACACAGAGCAGTTAGAGCCATGCTTTTAAGGTTATTCAGGCATGAAAAGCAACAGACAGGCAAACTTCAGGGACAGTTAGAAAATATGTAATTAGCGGTCTGAATATAGATGTCTTGTTAGTATTAAAAGCCCCTCCAGTGTTTATATATGACTGTGTCGTCTAAATATCATTTAAAATACGGCATTTCTAAAGGACAGAATTCCTCCATCTTCACTTTCTTCTACCTTTTTGGGCTATTTAGAATAATTAAATCACCTCTGTCAATTTCTGTATAGCTTTCTTTCATTATTCCATAGCAGTGAATTTTTATGCTCACCATGGGCTGATCAGTCCACAATAAAAGAAGGATAAAAGTGGAGCAGAGGAGACTAAAGGGACCCAGAATAAAAAAGTGTTATGAAAAGGGGTAGCTAATTTGGCCTTTTGCAAGCTTCCCAGCAGACTTTCCCAAAAAGGTCTTTCTGAAAGGTTGCTTTGTTCTCTTCCACTTTGCAGGGTGAAGAGAGAGACGTCTCCAGTGACAATGAAAATGGGTCTGTGTATGTGATTAAGATGAGTCTTTAACACAGCAGAGAAGTCATAACCATTTGAGAAAAAAGCTTTTGAGAAGACCTTCTGTCTTTACCATTTTTCTCAATCAACTGCTACTAGGCAGTTTTAACCAGACTATTCCAGGGCTTTTTGTGTTAAGGATCTTTAGGTCTCTTCTTGCAAAAGGGAACTTACTCTTCCTGATGGCAAGTGCAATTCCAGGTCTCCTTTCTCAAGGTTACCCCTTTCTTTCTGCCAAAGAACAGGCTTTTAGGGCAGATTGCCCTCAGCATAGTAGGAAAATCATTTTCTTGGTCTTGGGAGAAGGCAGAAGGCAGGAAATCAAGTTGTCCTTCTTCATTTCACCTGTGGGGTTTTATGCTCAACTTCTGTAACTAAGTGGAGAATGTATAATCTCCTGAAAATTGCCAGAAAGCTGATTAAGGAGGGGACAGAGACATATATGAAAGATACTTCTTTAACACCATTCCAGGGATTCTAGCCAAATGTTTATTTCCTTATACTTTGGCAAGGACTACTGTTGATTTTGATTGCTTAGTAGATTCATTTTCACTAGAGCTTAAGAGAGTATTTTTAAATAAATATTTCATATTACTGTGGACTCTGAAGCATGCTTGTTTCACAGAAGTGTTAAATTCCCAGCCATTATATCTCAGTGTAGGGAAGGGTTGAGGATTTTTCTGCTCAAGGCATATTAACTGCTGCCAAAATCTCTTTTCTCAGACAACGTTAAAGCTCACCCTATAATCACTCATAAGGCAAAGGAGGACAGCATGAAAAGAATGAACATCAGAATAGGAGGGTTTTCTAGGTGCTGTGGAGTAAAGGAGAAAGGCTTCTTGGGCACAACAACTTCGGATCGCCTTATGCTCCTCTAGATAATTTTGTCATGGCACCACAATGGTACAGAAAGCATCTGATATCCTGCCTTTTCCATCTACAGTGGGGATCTCACTGGTCATAAAGAAAATTTATCTGCGTCAAAACGATACTGAGATTGTCCCTGAGCACCTCCTGATGCCTGAACATAACTGGATGCTTGAAAAGGAGGGTCAGGAAAGTGGAAAAAGAGGCATGCTAGAATCAGGAGATGTCATTTAGTTGAAGTCTGGCCATCTGCTTAGCTAAGGTGGAGGAGAATATCTCGTTTCAGAGTGAGAGAACCAGGGATGTTTTTATTTTATTTTACTGTTTATTATGCATCTGTTTTCAAGTTACAAATATTTAAGAATTCCAAGATATAGCTGGTATTCACTCTAGTGGCTAGACCAGAAGCCTTCTGCTTGTCTCTAATTGCAAGTCTTTAACTTCATATGCCAAGGAAACAGGAGGACTTACGGGGTTACACTGTATTTACCTCTCCCTCCTATCTGTTCTTTTAACCTCTAAATGACTCAGCTATTCCAGTTCCATTTGATGAGTTAGAAGGCCCTTTCACGTTCGGGTGAAATGCATGCATTGTCCAAGTGTTGGGTAAAGCATGTTAGCATTCTAACAAAGTCAAAGCAGGTGTAATTCAAACATGGGATTTATGTGTTGAGGTTAAACTTAACACAGCAACCTTGTGAAAACATTCCTGTTTTCCTTTTCTGTTGCTTGTACTGTTCATGTTATGTGTGCAGATGATATTCTAGTGTTGTTCTTCACAGAGGGACTGCTTCTGTGCACTCCTGGCTTCAGTAGCACTATTCTCTGGTGTAGCTGACCCCAGCCTTTCAGGCTGGATCTGAGGCCTGTCTACTGTTTGATACAATTGGACTCTGCCTCAGAGCTGGAGTCTTAACTGCTTTGGATTGCAATGCAACTGAAACAGGAGGGGGAAAAAAAAAGCAGTAGCTACAGCTGTTCAGTGCCAAGACGAGTTTCCAACTGTATTTACAATCTCCTCTTAATACTCTTGGATCTTTCCAGGGCAGCTTCTTAGGTTATCTGATGAGCTTTTAGAGGGAAACAAATCCTGCATTTTGAGCAAATTGGCAGCTGTGTGAGGACCGTGAAAAATGTGCACTGTTCCTTTATGACATCTGTATTTCATGTGCCAGAAAAATTTAATAGAAGGAAGTAGCATTTATGCCTAAGAAGCCTGAAAAACATTATGCAAGTAATGCAAGTATTGCACTGTCAAACAGCTTTTCTTTGTGTTTGACTTTATATAGATCTATAGTAGAGAGCACACATAAAAAAAAATGTCTTAGAGTTATATGAAACAGAGCAAGGCCCAAAGAGTTAACTCAGAAAGCCAACTCTGAGCTAGAATTAAAGAACCAGGATTGTAAGACCAGTGGAACAATAACATCTGGACAAAGAACGCTGTCATACTGACACAAAGAACATAGAGTAAGAACACAGAAAGATAAAGAGCACTGAAGATGCTAAAAGACTAACGTAAATCTTACGTAAATCTTACATGAATAGAGATAGGAAAGGAACAAGGAGAGATATGGGGCAGGAGTCCAAAGACTATTGCAAAATATACATTGTAGTCAGCAGAATCAAGAAAAGTTCAAAACTTTGCCTGAGGAAGAAGAGCAAAACCACGACCCCTAAAGATGAAGTAACAGGATGTGCCACCAAGAATCTCCCCAAATTGAAGACCACGCCTATAACTCCACCTTAACTCTGCCTGCTATGAATATTAAAATTAGGTGTTGCAATAATATGAGTATGCATGTAAAGATGTTGTAATCTCTCACTAAATTGTATAAATAGTCTGATTTTCACTGACTGCTTTGGAACCCTGTTGTACAGCATGAGCTGGGGGTTCCCCAACGTTGTCTGAAATAAATACCTCGCTGCTTAAAGACTAAAACTTTGTCTCTGAGCAGTTCTATAGAGCCTTTTGGGGCATAATTTTCGGCATCAATCCACTAATTGAAATTCAAAATGACCCTGTTTTTTTCAATGATCTTTTTGAAAGGCTTGTTGAGATTGCTTAGTATCTCCATGTAAAATTGGTTTTGCCTCATATATTTTACCATACAATTTGCCTTTCCTCTTTATTCTGTGATTCTGTGAACATTACTATTATATGTTTCTTAGATTCTTCAGCTGCACTGCATCTTTGAAAGTTGACAGGATGAATTGCTTGATTTCCAGTCTTTAAAGTTTATCTCTCCTTGGATCTCACCATCTGTTCCTATTTGGCAGTATGGGTAAATTTTTTTTTTAACTTCCTTTTATTTGCCATGCTTCCTGCAGATACTTAGCTTATCTGTTTCCTCTTTGTCTCTCCAGATATAAACAAGAAGGATTTGGTGGCATTTACTGAAGCTGATGAATCTAACCAATATTTCTGTGCTGGATTGTGTGTTGGAGGATTTGCTTGATGAGGATGAGGCAGGGTATTTTTTTGTCGGGTTTTATATTAACAAAAGCTTCCTCATAGAGTATAATAAGTCTGCAAATAAAGGACTGTTTGGGGGGATTTTTGTCTCCTTTGATTCAAATGTATTCCCCCTAATTTCTTCTATTTGTCTTTATTTCTCAATGTCATGTGTTTCAGAACATCAGTAAGTGACATACCTGTTATTTCAGAAATTAGCTTCTATTCTGTGAGAGTTCAGTCCCAGTGTAATCCACAGTAGCACAGTCACCACTACCAGAGACAACCCTGAGCTTCAGACCTGTAGCCATGCAATGGAGTCACAGAATCACAGAATCACAGAATCTTAATGGTTACAAGGGACCTCTGGATATCATCTAGTCCAACCCCCCTGTCAGAGCATGTTCTCCTAGACCATGTTGCACAGGATAGCATCCAGATGGGTTTTGAATGTCTCCAGAGATGGAGACTCCACCACCTCCCTAGGCAGCCTGTTCCATTGCTCCACCACTCTCAAAGTAAAAAAGTTCCTCCTTACCTTTAAATGGAGTCTTAAGCTTGAAGGATGCTGTACTTTGTTTTCTGACTTTTCTCATTTTTTGTTAATCTCAAAATGACTGAAATATTTTTTTTTTCTTTTTTTTTTTTTTTTTTTTTACATTCTGGATTGCAAAGTCTTCAAGGGAGAGTCTCAAAACCTGGTGAAATTACACCCTTCTGAATTTACTACATCACTTGAAAATACTGCTTTCAGTTAAATCAGATTAAACTCTTGGGGAATGGGCATAGCTAGGCACACTGGTTGTGCTTCACTAGATTGAGGGATGGGATTCTGCCCCTCTGCTCTACTTTGGTGAGGCATCACCTGGGGTACTGTGTCCAGCTCTAGCATCCTCAGCATGAGAAGGACGTCAACCTGTTGGAGTGGATCCAGAGGAGGGGCACAAAAATGATCAGAGGGTTGGAATACTTCTCCTATGAGGAAAGGTTGAGGGAGTTGGGGTTGTTCAGCCTGGAGAAGAGAAGGCTCTGGGGAGACCTTATTGCAGCCTATCAGTACTTAAAGGGAGCCTATAAGAAAGATGGAGACAGTCTTTTTAGCAAGGCTTGTTGTGGTAGAACAAGAGGCAATGGCTTTAAACTAATGGAGGGAAGATTTGGACTGGATATAAGGAGGAAATTTTTCAGCATGAGGGTGGTAAGCCTGTTCAAGGGAAACAAAAATGCATTTGGTTTTTTTATATTTATTACCCATATTAGAAAGCTTAACTTTGAAAAGCTGCCTTCAGTTTTAAAAGTGCTCTACTGCTACCCTAGATAATTGTATTTGTAAACACCTGGAGATACAGAAGTTGTCTTTCAGAGCTGGAGACACTATCCTTGTTTTGCACAGCATTCTCTTAATGCCTTGTACAACTTTCCCTCAAAATGTCTCTACTTTCATTACTTTTTGAACTTGACGTTGATGTTAAATTGGATCATCTTATGGTGTATGTTGTAACAAGTTACTGAAGGGCAGTTAAGGATCTGCCTCATGGAGAGATTAATCTGAATGAAAACCCACCTGCTGTTCCCTTTTGCCATTCATCAACTGTCCTCAGATTCTCTACTCAGTTATACCTATGAAATAATTTGCCAGTTGTGGCAGTCTGTCAACTACGCCTGTTAACTAAAAACCATTTCCACAAAACAGCTGTCCCTCTTTATCTTGTGCACACAGAGTTGGTCATCAGTCCCTTTCCAAAATTAGAACCCACAGCTGTTTGATGTTCTTCTTGGGAGTGCTTGCAAAAAGCCCAAGACTCAAGCTGACACCAGGGTTGAGTGCAAGTTTGGGAGTAGCTTTCCTGCAGCAATCTCTAGATCTTTCAATTGTTTCATTCAAGTGATGCTGAACAGGCAAAATGGATCTTGTGTAATCGTTGGTAATGTTCTATCTGCTGTAGAGCTAAACAGAGGATTTTGATTCTCTGCTCTGTCAGTCAAGCATTTTTCCCCAACTATAGAAAATTATTTTTTAAACTATGCTATAAGATCCTTTACAATGATGTTTTCCTTTTTCTCCAGCAAATTTTGGCAGCTCCTGTAAATTCATGCAGGACCATGAGACAGCTTAGCTAGAGTTACTCATTCACACTCACTAAAGGCAAAGAAGCTGTACTAGAAGTAGCAGCATTTTCTGAATTATTGGTATAGGTGGTATTTAAATGATTAATAGCTCCTTAGACATTGTGGTCTGTGACAATTTTGGTTTCCCAGGTAGCAATAATTTCCTGATAATTGCTTTTTTCCAACAATTTTTCAAGCAGCTACAGGGTATCCTAATACAAGAAGACTAGTAGATCATATCTGGTCTTCAGACCAAATAATGCTTTTAATTTATTTTTCCATTTGGGTGATATTTAGATTCTAGACAATGACCAAAAAAAATCAAAGCACTTAGGGTGCTATGACTTGAAAAATTGTTCTTGACTTCAGCTTTCACTGTTTGATTCAAAAAGGCTTGTCTACTTTTATTTCTTCCTGCTTAGTCTAATGATTTTGTGTCCTGGTTTGGTTTAGAACAGAACTAATTCTGTTCAGTGATTTTACTTTTTAGCTGAAGCTCTTCTAAGAAACTGCACTTTCTGAAACTAGCAGCATGTTTTCACAGACACTGCCAGCTTCTAGCAGTGATAAGGCCTAATGTTTAGATTTACTACCAGGGATTGGTATGCAAAGCAAGGTCACTGCCAAATCTTGTGTCTTATGTTGCGGGGTGCAGGGTAAAGGCTGCACCTTCAGGGAGGAGCAGACAGGACAGGTGACCCCAAATGGACCCCAAACTGACCAACTAAAAGTATTCCATATTGAATATGTCATATTCAATATATAAACTGGGGGTTAGTCCCCCCTTGCTAGATTGCTAAGTTTTTCTTTATTGTTCTCAATTGCTAGATTGTTCTCCTGTGCTGGGTGATCCCTGAGTTCCTGCATCCAGTACCAGGATCCAGCCCCTGAGCCT
>VWZX01004217.1:30584-51175 GCA_013399015.1 Galbula dea
AAGATATTGAGGTGCTGGAGCGGGTCCAGAGAAGAGCAACTAAGCTGGTGAAGGGACTTGAGCACAAGTCCCATGAGGAGAGGCTGAGGGAGCTGGGGTTGTTTAGCCTGGAGAAGAGGAGGCTCAGGGGTGACCTCATCACTCTCTACAACTATCTGAAAGGAGGTTGTAGTCAGGTGGGGGTCGGTCTCTTCTGCCAGGCAACTAGCAACAGAACAAGAGGGCAAGAGCTTAGGCTCTGCCAGGGAAGGTTTAGGCTGGATATAAGGAAAAAATTCTTTACAGAGCAAGTACTCAGGCATTGGAATGGCCTGCCCAGAGAGGTGGTGGATTCACCATCCCTGGAGGTTTTTAAAATAAGACTGGATGTGGCACTTAGTGCCATGATCTAGTAATCATGATAGTGTAGGATTAAGGGTTGGGCTTGATGATCTTGGAGGTCTCTTCCAACCCAGATAATTTTGTGATTCTGTTCTGTAGTGTCTTCTATCATCAAATCCTGGAATATGTTTCAGACTTGGGTCTTTGTATTGCATGAGACATTTTGCATATTAATATACTGGGTGACTGAAATAAAAACAACCACAGGAATCATTGCATTCTCTCACGCTTAAATTATCTGTGGGTTGCCTTTTGCTCTCTTGTGTGGGTTATGCACTCATGCATCGTAGCATTGGCAGAGGGTAGGAAGAGCAGCATACAGTAAGAACTCTATTTCACCACTCAAAACCACACAAGCTGTTGTTCAGGCTTATTTGAGTCCACTTTAAATCTCAGTTCTCAAATTACAAATCCCAGGTCAATGAATCCCATCCCATGTTTTTCCAGGAAAATATTCTTGAACTGATCATGGTCCACATTAAAATTTATTTGATCTGTTGACCTGCTACCCTTGAAAGCCAAACATCTCATAGACTGTATTTGGATCAGGATTTTATTTCAAGAGGTAGTTCAACCAAGACACAAATATTCATAGAAAATTCAGACTAACCCCTCAAACTTGTGTTTTCCCCACCACATACTCTGATGACATTCTTTTTGCTATTCGCTGCTTGAAGATACATCTGCTCAGAGTACTGCCCTCCATTTTATAGAAAATAAGCAGAATCGTTCTATGGGTTGCCACAAGAAGGTTTTCTGCACATTAAATATGTTCTCCCCCACAACTGGGAAAGTTTTGTGGTTGGAGACTCTTGTTTCCCAGCAGGGAGGTGGTGACAGAAATATTTTTTATTCCTTTTCTTACACAGGCATTACCTTCACCCAGGCCAAAAGGCAAAGCTGAGAATGTAAAAGATAAAGCATCACTAACCTAGCTTACCTTAATGCAGATTTTTGCCATTGGCCTAATGCTGATGGGGGCAGTTGCTTGTCCTTGCTCTGTGGCCTTCTGATTTCTTTTTCAGTCATATTGTACCTCCCAGGTGTGCTTTTTCCATCTGCCCGTCCTGAAGAAAACTTGTCAAAAGGGCTCTGCTTTCCTAAAATCACACACCTGTACATTCCAGCTTTCCTTTCAACAGAGGATTTTTTGTTTGTTTCCTGAGTTTGTCCTTTCTGTGTATTTCTGAAAAACAGTGGAAAGGAAGACAAGCAAAGGACACCATTTGCCTGTCTGGCAATGAAAGTGGTATGATTTAAAAGTGGTTGAGCTAAAGAAGTAAAACCTCCAGGAAAATGCCAATATTTGTTCGGATGTTTTTGTTTATTTTTGGAGCCCTGGAATATCCATGATCTTCAGTGTTTTGACCTTTACTCTGAAGAATATCATAATTGTGCCAGCAAACTCAGCTGTCAATATTTTCATTTTGCACCTCTTTATAGAAGTTCATAAGTGACCTATAAAATTACACATAATGAGCATATGTGGTCTTAGGCAGGAAAAGATTTAGTAAATAAATATATAAATACAAATGGGTCTGATTCAAAGTTATAAAGCCACAAAAAAAGAAATTGATGATTTCAAATGAATTTTATAGTTCAGTAACTCTAAACCAGTCCAGTCAGGGGGGGTGTGTTTTCTGTTTTATATTCAAAATCATTAACCTCTTAGTCTTTAATGTGGACTGATGCAGTGCCTGTGGCCATTATGGCAAATAACCACATCATTGCATTTAGGAAATTAGCTACTGTGTCCCTGTGGTAATTTTGTCTCTGTGAAAACTGTTCACAAATTGTAAACAGGCAGACTTATTACAGGAGCCAGTTCTGCTTTTAGATACACATCATCTTTCTGTATTCATGTAGCTTCATCAGAATGTATTTGAAAAGGTCTTTGTCAGCCAGCTTTAACATTAGATTTCCTGCTGAAGTACTGGAAAAGGGAGGAAAGAGGTTTAACTTTCAGTATGCTGTGCAGTTTAGGGGCAAAACAAATCACTTTTTAAAAATTTCCCAATTATTCTCTTTTCATGGTTCATATGCATGTTTAAATATTAGATGGTAATAGGTCTGAGAAAACTGTTATGGCACTATAATTTCCAGATGAGTACTTGTAGGGTAAAAATGTTGCAGCATGAAAGTGATGATAAAATTCAGAGGAGCTTTAATCTTCAGCTCCCCTTCTAGCCTCCTTTCATAAAATATTGGGACCACCCAGATACCTCATGCTTCTCAAAATTTGGCATTAAGATCTTTTTTATTTTTTTTCTAATGAAACACACATGCTTAAACTTTTTCCCAAAACTAAGTTGAGTTTAGCACAGTGTTGTGTAGCAAATACTCACCAACAATGAAGAGGAGCAGTGGACTATATGACAGATTGGTGAGAAGATTTTATGTCATAATATCTGTGGAACATATACTCTTCCCTTCCTTTTCTGTCCAGTAAATATCAAACTGATGCAAAAAGTAAGAAAAGCAGCATGCATCCTACAGGCAAATGAAGTAAGACATGTGAGTTTTCTTCCCAAGATAAGAGGAGGGTCTTCACCACATTTTGACGAGAAATTACTCTCACCAGACAATCCAAGCTGTCAATGTGTTGTTTTGGGTAACGCTCCTCCAGGATATCTCTCACAGTGGCACATTGTTCAGCCATCAGTCTTAGCAGTAAGAGTGATCAGCACAGGTCAGTCTCGTGCTGGCCTTTTCTTGCCCTGCTTACACAGGCAGTCCTAAGCAAAGTTAAACAGCAGTGGTACGATCTCTACCACATCACGTTCCTTCCACTTAGGGAACTATGTCTTAAGCAGGTAAAAGTTTATTCTAAAACTTCATTTTAGGAGGTGGGGAGGAAGGAGCATTGGCTCAGCCTTGGAGATTTCTGAATGCACTAATGTTTCATTTTGCACTGAAATCCTAAAGCCTAGAGTCCATTGCATGCTTTTGCATTTCAGTGAAAAGAAGTCACATAGTTGAAGTTCTAAGGTTACACTAATAAGACAATATGTTGAAAATATAAAGGCAACATGTCTCTAAATAAGCTTTAGTAATTCTGTTCTTGGAATACATGACCTCTTGGTGCCATGAAAATCCTGTGAGGATCTTCCATATCTTACTCTTTTCAGTTTAGTGTTTAAACAATTGTCTAATTCATCCCTTCAACATCATCTTAATTCTCTTACAGATGTAAATTAACATAATTTCTCTCTAGAGCTTTGCAAGATACACAATAAATCTTAAGAAAATAATGAGTAGAGATATCATGGAAACCAGTCTGCAATAATATTCTTTATCCGTAACTTACATTGCAGGACTAGGTAAATATTTCTAACTAAAAAGAAATGTTAGGTTTTCCAGCAACTCTTTACCTTGTTAGAGTGCAAAAATAGCTCCTTTATTTAAAATGTGTAAGTTCCTTTTTTTACATTTTCCACTGTATCTATGACTAATGACAGCTTTTTGTTAGAGCTGTCCACACTTTAGTCACAGTATCACAGTATGTTAGGAGTTGGAAGGGACCTCGAAAGATCATCTAGTCCAACCCCCTGCAATAACAAAATGCAAAATGCAGTGAAGCTATCCTGATTCCAGATTTGCTCACTGTTTTGTTTGTTTGTTTGTTTGCTTATTTTAGTGAGCAATTTACAAAATTATCATATTCCGCTGTTCAGCGGATAATGAATTGATTGAACGGTTGCATGCAGAGGTCGTGGTCAACAGCTCTATGTCCACATGGAGATCTGTAACAAGTTGTGTCCCTCAGCGGTCTGTAATGGGACCAGTGTTGCTTAATATCTTCATCAATGAAATAATGAGATCGAGTGTACCCTCAGCAAATTTGCAGATGACACCAAACTGAATGGTGCAGTTGACATGTAGTTGACATGCCATCCAGAAGCACCTGAACAAGCTTGAGCAGTGGGCCCGTGTCAATCTCATGAGGTTTAGCAAGACCAAATGAATGGTCCTGCACCTGGGTCGGTAAAATTATCAGTATCAATACATGTTGGAAGATAATGTGATTGGTAGTAGCCCTGTGGAGAGGAACCTGGGATTACCGGTGGATGAAAAGCTTAACATGAGCTGGCAATATGTACTCACAGCACAGAAGGTTAACTGAATCCTGGGCTACCTCAAAAGAATCTTGGCCAGCCAATCAAGGGATGGGATTCTGCCTCTCGACTCTACTTCGGTGAGGCATCACCTGGGGTACCGTCTCCAGCTCTAGCATCCTCAGCATGAGAAGGACGTCAACCTGTTGGAGTGGATCCAGAGGAGGGGCACAAAAATGATCAGAGGGTTGGAATACTTCTCCTATGAGGAAAGGTTGAGGGAGTTGGGGTTGTTCAGCCTGGAGAAGAGAAGGCTCTGGGGAGACCTTATTGCAGCCTATCAGTACTTAAAGGGAGCCTATAAGAAAGATGGAGACAGTCTTTTTAGCAAGGCTTGTTGTGGTAGAACAAGAGGTAATGGCTTTAAACTAATGGAGGGAAGATTCGGACTGGATATAAGGAGGAAATTTTTCAGCATGATAGTGGCAAGGCAGTGGAACACATTGTCCAGGACCTGGTGGATGCCAGATCCCTGGAAACATTCCAGGCCAGGTTGAACAGGGCTCTGAGCAACCTGTTCTAGCTGCTATCAGGATACGTATCCTTGCTTGCAGCACGGCGGTGGACTAAACAACCTTTAATGGTTCCTTCCAACTCTAATCTTTCTAGGATTCTATTATATTCTTCATGAGTACTAGGTACTGAAGTACGTAGTGTATTCAGGAACTGATAGTTGTGCCTGGGAACCTGGTAGCTACTTTTTGAGTTTCAGTGGTGCTGAACAGAGAAAGAAAACTGGTATATGTAAACATTTCCATCAGTCTGCTGAAACTAGGAATGGTATCCCTGGTTTGGAAAGAAGTCCTCCAGAATGGTAATCAAATGGTAAGGATTTTCTTAGTGGCTCCATATTCCAGAAGACCACTAAAATATTTAACTAAGTAGTGCCAACATTTCATTTTTAGGGGCATCACATGTATTTCACAGATTTATTTAAGCATTTGTTTAGTATTTATTTTGAGTCCCTTGACAGAAACATTTCACAGGGAATGCACACAAAGTATAAATCCAAGCTGTTCCTAGAAGAAGACCATTCTTATCTTACTAACGAAAAATTTGCAGAACATCATTAGAAATAAAGGTTTTATGAGAATTAGAGCTCTCACTTTAACACACTTTCTTAAACTACTCATATTGCAACAGAACTATTCTAAATTTACATAAAACAGATTCTGCAAATTCAGCTTTACAGTTGGTTACCTTGGTATAGAAATACTAGTTTGTATCATTTTTTTACTGAAGCAGAAAAAAATATTTGGGCCAGGTAGTAATACATGAAGAATTTTGGCAAGAAGTAGCTAACAACCTGGCCTAAAATGCTGAAATCCAAGAACTTCTGCAAAATAGTGACAGTTCATAAATGTCAATATAGTGTAGGAAGAAACTGTTGCCAAGCCCCTCAAAGTAGGAGGAAAAACACCGTAACAACTCTCCTACTTAGCTATGCACACCATTCCATAATATTATTACAGGTAGTGTTGGGTCCAAACCTGAGAGTTACAACACTTAGAAAGTAAAAGATGAAGAATCTTTATTGCTGCTACAGAGAAGTCTGCCAGAAATCCTTCAGTTGAATGCCCTGGAGAATGTAAGAGTTTTCAGTGTGCTTAGAGGATTACAATTCAAAGACAGAGGTAAATGCTGTATTCTCACAAATAGCTATTGATTGACTGACACACTTAAAGGATAAGGACGGGCTCCTGCAGAAGGCCAGGGGGCTGAAGACAATCATATCTAAAGAAAAAAAAATCCTGGACCTTCCAGATGTTGAGTCTAGTACTGAAGGTACGGGAAGTATATCTGGGCACAGCTAAAACAAGGCTTTATTAAAATAATGGAAGTACAATGTCTTGAAAGCTGGGAGGCTGTTATCAAGGACAGATATATATGTCACTCAGATCAATGTCTTAAATAATGCACTTGAAATTTGGTAGATGATGCTTCAATTAATTGAATTGGGGTTGCAGTTTTATGCTCTCTTCATATAGAGTTTTCTTCTCTTTTTCACTTTTCAGAGTTATCATCATGTATCCCTGGATAGTCACCTCTCTTCTCTCCCCATAAATCAGATAGGCACAATGCAAACATTTGTGTTACACTAAAGAAACCTTAGAACTGACCAGTTTCTTGAAAAATGAGCAATACCAGGACTTACAAAGTGCAAAGAAAATATACCCGGAGGACAGCATAGGGATAACCTTAGTACAGTAAACTAAAGAAAGGGAGTAGCATTTCTGACCTTGTTAGCAGGGGTGGTTCAATGATGGATTTCATTAGAGTACACTGTGCATAAAAAAGAAAAAAAAAAAAAACCAAAAAACACCACCTTCCAAAACTCTTCCTATTAAAGTCCCATCCACTACCTCCAACTCATGGAAAGAAGACAAGTCCAGTGCAAAAATAAATAAATAAATACATAAACTAAGAAAATGTCAGTCTTTTTTTTTTTCTCTTGTGAAGTGTGTTACAAGAATAAAGCAATTATGTCCAGGTCAGATGAGAAAAAATGGTTTTTTCCTTCCACAGATTGTTCTCTTAATCTGGTGGGTTTGCTATTTTGCAGCATACTTTATCAAACTTTCGTTGCAAGGAGCTGATTCAAAACAGATTCCCTAAAGAGAATATACAATTATAATGCTAAACTAAGTTTCAGTAAATGGAAACAATCGAGTTTGAGGACGCTATTGTATCTGCAGGATTTAAATACAATTGAAAATGTCATCAGCTTTTATATGCAAGTAGCAAGAGACAAAAGAAACAAAGATAAAGTATTAACAAAGTGGGAAAAGTCTTTAGGGACATTAAGCCAATTCAGAATAATATGGAAATAATCAAAAGTCAGTCACCAGACCAAATAAGACTTCATTAAAAAAAAAAGGAGACTAAAGCTGAGGCAGCTTAAGAAAGGCTGGATGATGGTTGATGCAATGTTTTTATGTAAAAGACTGAGAGATTACAAAACAAAATATGAAATCGTTAGTGATGGTTACATCTCAAAAGGTTTGGAGCTCTTAGTTAGAATAAGCAGCAAGAGGTTTGGCTGCTTACCCAGATCTTCTCTATGGTTTCAAGAAGCTGATGAACAAAACTAGAAAACTACACAAAGGAAGAATACACACAGAAATCCTTGAACCTTCTTCTTCTACATGTCCAAATAATTTGTTCTCTGTTTCTTGCAGAGAATCAGCTGAATTTGGAACATCAGTAGCATAGCTTCTATGGCCAAAAGCAGCCACTAGGAATCTGAGAATGTAAAGAGTGTGTGTCTGTCCTTTAGTAGTAAATGGACTTGTAGATGCCAAAGGAGTTTTATCTAGTCCTCTTTCCCCCTTATCATTTTTAACATTCATCTTCCCTCGCTTTTTGGGATAGAGAGAGAGGTCACCAAGTCTTCTCCAGATGTAGCTTTTTTTCGGCACTTCATGCTATCTCTACTTTTTACTGTGTGGAATGTGGACCACCTCTGCAACAGCTATAGCTGCTCCAGATAACACCATTCCTTCGTGCTATCTGTATTCAATCTCTTCACTGACATACTTGTCAATGCTTGTAACTAACTTGACTTACTACTTACTACTCAAGAAAATCCCTTAAGGTCCCTTCTAGTAAAAATGTTTAAGTATATGACAAAATGTGCACAATTCAATGGTTTATCAACTATTTCTCTATACAGATAAATGTTGTATTTACTTAATGTTGTGTTAAACTACATTAGAAATGTATCTCCCAATCCAGAACTGGCTATATTGAACTAGTCTGTCCTGTGTGCAGGCTAGCTCATCACTAAGGGCAGTTTTCACATTCCTGACCAGGATCTGGACTCCAGGTCCTGTGTTAGCATGTGTTGATTTGTGTTGGCTATCCATGTCACTAACGAAGGGAGACAAATAAGTTATTTTGAAGGTTGCCTAATCCATGAGTTTACATCAGGTGCCTTGAATTACTCTCTGAAAGAATCCCTCTCTCCTGCTTCTTGTTGTGTAAGGAGTCTAAGGAGATTAGCATCTTAAACTCATTGTCTAAAATCTGTCAATGTAAATTTCCCTCCTAACACACTTTCTGCTACCAAAAGTGTACTGTGACAATATTAGACAAACCTCAAACACACGGTATTTTTCACAGGGTCCTACAGTACTTTGTATGAGCAATGAGAATGAAAACTTCTTATTAGAAGAAGAGGCACACTGGCTGTATATGCTTTAAAGCCAGATCTTCATCTTAAGGAAACATCTTAACCTGAGAAGAGATGGGCACTGGTAGGAGGGAAAATACAGACAACAGACACAAAACTACTCACTGTTTCCATGAGCAGGAAAATGACGTAAGCTTCAAAGTAAAGCTGTGTTTCAAGCCTGCACATATTTTCGTAGCTGTTGCCAGATATCAGTTCTAGGAATCTGTAAGCAGCAAAGACCACATGCTAGTTTTGTCTTTGCTAAACAACTCTTTTAATTGGGTCTTTAGAGGACTAGAAAAGAACCCCAGAAATTTATAGAGATTATGCTACATGAACATATTCTCAAAGTGTTTATCAAGCAGCTAAACCCATGAATTTAAGCATGCAAGTTAAAGGAGAATTGACGATCTCAAAGTGAAAGAGGCCATAAAGTCAGTTGTGGCCAATTTTCACCTATTTTTGGTGTGAGCTGTACTTTGGTTGCACTTCTGTAGTTACTGTTGTTGCAAAGCATGTATTCCAGATTTTACCTGTCTGTGTTCCCAGATGTTAAAATTTATTAACCAGTCAGATACACTGCAGAGGAAAATTCATCCTCTGTATGTAGAAAAGGTAATTGTTTTCTTTAATATGTGACCCTATTCATAGGCTTTATTTATTTATATTTTCCACCACTGAGTACTTTCTTGTTTTGCCACTGACTGCAAATTTTCATTGTGAAATACTGTAATTAATTTTACTCCCCAAAACACAGTTTGAGCCAAAATTAATGGCATCTATTGAGGGGGGATCACAAGTCAACTTGCGATCTCCACTGGGAGCATTGTACAGTTGGCAGGTTTGTTGGTAGTCTCTTGAAGAAAAACATGAGGAATTAATGAGGTCTGGAGTTGCAAGTAAGTGAGAGATAAAGTAGACAGCTCAGCTTTGCGAAGAATTTAACAATTATGAAACATCTGTGTTCCTGAAAAGTCCTGAGTACCATCCATCCAAACGGTCTTTACACAGTACTTTACCTAATAGATAATAGGGCACTCATTCAGTTCAAGAACATTTTATGTGAAGTAGCCTTGTGAACTGCATTGTCCATGCCTGCATAGTGGTAGGATCTATACAGGTTTCAGAATATTTTTTTAAGATTTTATGATACTCAGGCACCAATTCTGTAAATCACTGCAGACTGACTGAGGGCTAAGCACTTTTCATTTCCCACTGTCACATAGTTGAAAAGCTAGACCTGTCCCTAAGAGTATTCCAGTCATACAAGAAATAATCACCACAGTAAAAGACTGAACAACCATTTCCGGATGATTTATACTCTTTTCTGAAATAAACAGTATCTGGGAACAAAACCAGAAGTGCACTGTGTAATTCAAACAAAACTGCAACAAAATGTATGTAACTAATGTATAAACTGCAGAACAAAGCGTTGCATTCTACTCTTTCTATTCTCATTTCTTTTTATCATTTTTTGCATGTAAATATTCATTAAATATTCAGCAACAGTCTCATTATTCTTACCTAGAATGTACAATAGAGACAACTGAGAAGCAAAGAGATTTCTGTCAGACTCTATCTTCACAAGCAGTGTATACTGCCTTTACAGTTGAGAGATGCTTTTTCTCTTTAGGACCAATGAGCAGAATACCTAATAGTAATTACCCACAACATCCAGATTCATGTCACCAGGTATTGCCTGCACAGTTTCCTATATTTTTTACCCCTTCTGACTGACAATATTGTTCTAATTTTCCTGATATTTTATGATTGAGTCAACACTATTTTTCAAGGAGAGCAGAAAAAAATCCCCTGTTTTCAATGACTATTTCACAGGCTTGCTCAGTTTAGCATGTTAAGGACATGTGCTAACTTTTATTACACCCTGGAGAAGAAATTAATTTCCATTTGTTGCATTTTTCCCATTCCTGAAAATTAGGAAGGCCAGCTACACAAAAGCAATTTCACTGGTTGTTTTGTATACAAAGGATCCAATCATGCAAAAACTTAAACACATGCTTGGCGTTTAACATGAATAGTCCTATTGAAGTAATCTATTACTATTTTAAAAGAGAAATTATAATGAACAATTTGCATTTAGGACTCTGCAAAATTAACGTTACTATTATATTTTATAAGTATAATTTAATGAATACAGAATTCAAATGCACTTAAGGTTTAATTACAGGCTTGCATTGAAAGAGTCTAAGAGACAAGAAAAGATACTTCAGTAATCCAGAAATCACAGTAAACTCTGTATGTTCCTTGATAGAGAGCATATTTATACCACATTATCTGTAATTCTGCACAAAACCCACAGCGCATTACAGAGTCTAAGTGAAATGAAAGAATGCAAAGACTATGCAAACAAAAACACTGACCTTCAACTACTTCTAGAAAACAGGTAATGTTGTACTTGTATGTGAAGACACATAAAAAGAAAATGTAATTTCTCTGAAAGATTTCTGAGAGAAACAGCCAACTCCTCTTTCAGTGCTCATAAAAGGAGTATGAAATTAAATCTGAAATGTAAGAAGAAATTCAAAACATAATAAAAAATGTGAAAGTGCTACTGCAAATCAAAAGGACTATATGACAGGAAAATCTGTGTAACTAGACTATCCTCAGACAGAGACTCTCAATGCAGCAGCATGCATAAATTCAAGTCCAAGTGCATAAATAACTGCCAAACAGACTAACAAAGAAAGGATCACAGTAACAAGGATAGATGTTGGTAGCATGTGCTGAGAACTCCAAATCAGATCAGAAAACACATGCCAATATTAAATCTGTGAAACAGCCACCAAAATTAACTAGGCAGTATAGCAAGCAATGATGTACCTTCAGAGTCTACATAAGCAGTATTTGACATTTGGTTATATACTTGCATTCTGGATGCCGATATTATAAAAAATGCCCTAAGCAGGCTGGAAAAGATGATGCAGTGTGTTTTAGTAGTAACATTTCTGATCTACAGCAAGAGAGTTCATATCTGAAAATCAGTTAAGAAAAGAAGTCTTCAATTTTCATTCTGTTTTGGTAGGGGGGAAGGCCTGTCAAAGTCTATCTTTAAAAGTAATTTTGTATTGCTTAGGGGCTTATTTTTTAACTACCGACAACACTGCTTCTCAAATATTAGTATAATATGGAATTAGATAAATGGATGTATTAGGTGGTGATTCAGGGTATTTTAGAAAAGTGGTTTTGTAATGATCACATACTTTGCTTAAAGAGTCTCAAAATTATACTTTTGAGTTACCAAAAACTTATTCTTTTCCATAATGGTATTTTGATAGAATGTGGGTGGAATGACTGATTCCCAGGGCTTTAGCAAAGCAATGACATAACATATTCTTGCTTTCTATTTCTGTTCATTATATCTTGAGGTAATACAGGTATTGAATTATGTACACTGAAAAACAGAATATTGCTAGAAAAGATACAGATCAAGAAATCATAATTGGCGGGTTTTTTGTTGCTCATTAATATTACACAGTCACCTGAGGGACACAAGCAATCTGGGGCTTTTCTTTTGGGCTCACCATGACACAGAATCTAGTGTGTCTGGGACTAAATGGAGTTCCTGTTTTCCTGAGATGCTGGTGTAAACATGCCAGCAAACAGATTCAGAATGTCTCTTCTAAGAGAATCACAGACTATGAGTTTGGAAAGGACCTCTGGAGATCATCAAGCCAACCCTCCCTGTGCAAAGCAGGGCCAGTTGCAGCAAGTTTCTCAGATATCTCTTGATATGACAGATACTTCAAGCCCCTAACCATCTTTGTAGCCCTTTGCTGGACATGCTTCATTATGCCCAGATACCTTTGCACTAGGGAGCCCAGAACTAAGCACCTAAATGTCTCTTTAGTCCAGTGCTGCACGGACGGGAAGGGTCACCTCCCTCAACCTACTGACAATACTCTTCCTAATGCAGCCCAAGAAGTTGTTTTCCCTTCTTTGTGGCAAAGGTACATTGACGGATCAAGTTAAGTTTGGTGTCCATTAGGACACTCAAATCTTCTAGCAAGCTGTTCTTCAGCTATTTAGCCACCAGTGTGTACTGGTGCTTGGTATTATTCCCTCAAAGGTGAATGACTTTGTAATTCTTTGTGTTGAAATACATGACATTTATGTGACCAGCTTTCTTCAGCTTTTTAAGGTCCTTTGGTACGGCAGCACAACCATCCAAATCAGTCAGCCCCTCCAGTTTTATATCTTCAACAAACTTGCTGAGGGCGCACTCTGTCCCACTCACTGGGTCAGTAATGAGAAGATTAAACAGTACTGGCCTAGTATCAGGCCTGAGGATATACTACTAGGGACTGGTCTAGAGCTGAACTTCATGGCACTGATTGCAAATCTTTGAGCCTAGAAGTTCAGGCAATTTGCTCTCCACAACACTACCTTCTTATCTAGCCCACAATTCATCATTTTGTCAGTGAGAATGTGATGGAAGGCAGTGTCAAAAAACTTGCTGATGCCAAGATAAACAATCCACAGCTACCCCCATCCACTAAATTAGCCGTTTCATTACAAAAGGTTTCGGGTTGGTCACTCATGATTTTCCCACTGTAAATCCATAATGATTGTTCTTAATCACCTTCCTTAAGTTTCTGAGCCTTTTACTCTGAAAAACACATAAAGGTTTGTGAACTTCACCTAGATAATGTGATTAGTTTACAGTTATTAGGACATGGTCATTGTAATATTCTCATACCTGCTAATCTCAGCATCAAAAAACTTGTTCCTGATGGAAGCATGGAGTCTTGTGGTTAAACAAAATGACAACAAGATGAAGTCCAGAGCTGATTTACACCAACAGCAGAGTTTGGCTTTGCTGTTTGCAGACTAGTTCTCTATCTTTTCAGACCAAATGTTATAATGTTTTGTTATTTCCTTTTGCTGTAGATGGTAAATGATTAGTATGATGTACTTGGCCACAGCTCAGCGACTGAATCAGTGAAAGATTATGATTTCTTCATCACATTGCTTCTACAACCTGTCTAATCAGTGTAGCAGTATTCCTGAATTTTGTTCTCTGGATTAAGAGTTGAATGTGGTCTGGAGAGACATGCAATTGCAGAGCTGCAATAATACAGGAAGTTAAACATATTTTAAAAGTAAGATAAATCTTGTTTATATACCTAGATGAAGGGCATTCATTTTAACAGTTCAGTTATTGCTGTTATCTAGAATAGGCTTCCAAATACATTCTCTAAAAACATTGTCATATTTCTCCACTCCCCTTATCATTTAAAACAGGACTATAAAACTATATTGATGATTTTTTTCTTTAACCATCTCTAACTGTGTACAGTACTTTTACAGACTGACTGCTAACCATAAGTTGACAGTTCGGTGTAAAGTAATGTTCTGGTCTCCTTTTTACTTGTATACTTTTGAGGAGTCTTGTTTTTAAAAAATAGACTTTTTTTTCCCCTGTATTTGCTGCCTTAATAGAAGTCTGTCTGCTAATACAGGCCAAGTGTCTGTTAGCATTTCTATTGTAAACCCCTTATTTGGGGTTCCTACTTCAAATGTTCTCATTAGTCTTAAGCTGAATTAACAGCTATTTCTTATCTGAAGAAGGACTTCCATAATCACCCTTCAATGCAGTTTGTTTTCATTTGATCATACACAATATTTGGACGTATGTTTTCTGCAATGACAGAAACATTTTACTGATTTTTACTGAATTTTACTTAATTTAGATTCCACATTCTGTTCTTGAAACTCAAATCAAACTAACTTTTCAATCTCAAAATTTTATTTTGAGAACCAATTCATAGTGTTAATCTTTAATATGGTCTTGACAGCATGGTTTGAGAATGTTTAGAAAGCAATCCTGTTTAAATGAAATTATAAATGTTTAATTCTGTATTTTTATTCTGAGAGTTTTGTGGTTTGGACTTTTACCTTGTAGGTGAAGAATAAAATCTTTCCAATGACAAGGAACTTGCAACTTGCTTTGCATAGGGAATTTTGTTTTGTTCATGTGACTTACAGTCTCCTACTGAGATTCTGTATTACAGTTTTGTTGTTAAAGAGCATTGTTATACTGCAAAGGTTTTCAAGTATCTCTGTAAGACTGCCACTGTTTTGGTGATCTTAGTGCACTACTTCTACATTCCTGATATAGCTCCTGCCTCAAATGGGAACTGACAGTTCAGTATTTTAATGTTACCTTTTTCACAGTGTCACTCATCATTCTATACATTGCCTGTGATAACATTATCAATATGTGTAAGATGTCACATAATGTTGTGTTTCAACTTTTCTTGGAAATTGTGTGTTGTAAAGGATTTGTGAGGCAGAAGGAGAGGGGAGGGAAGGAACTGCTGGGAATGGGTATTTGTTACTTCAACGAGTGTCTGAGAAATATGACAGTGAATGTGAGCTCACCCTCAAACTTTAACAAGTTGTCTTCTTTAGAGGTGTTTGAGCTGTTGGACACACAAAGCAGTAGGCAAATGATCTCTTGTGCAAAGGTTGTGAAAATTTTCAAATTGTGGTTTCAGCCTGTGTCCAGCGGATTCCTATGAAAAGCTAGTCAGAGACTTCATGCAGCAAGATATGTGTTAGCATTGAGCTGGGGGGAAGAAAAACCCACAAACAAAAAGCCAAACACTAAAATGTGTTGCTGCAGTACAATTCTTTAATAAGAAACAACTCTTGAGGCATTGTAGTCATCCTTATTACTGAGTAAAACATATATAGTCATAGTCTGCCATATGATATTATTTATACAATTTAATATAATAATACATAATGTAAAATTACACAACATCTGTGTATACATTATTTTTCTCTGTTACAGCAGAAGGTGCTGTCAGTAGAAGCCAAGGATTATTTTAATCTGTCCCCTATTGTTCTGCTAGGTGGCGATAGGCTTTGCTGGAAGAGGGAATGTTTTATTTTCTTAAATCCAAAGTAAAAGTAGGAGAGAATACACTGACATTTGAGGTCTTAAGCTGAGTGCAAATGCAGATCCAGCAGAGCGGTTAAATGAGGTTGTACCAGGGATTGGGAACAGACAATTCAAATGTGGAAGTCAAGGCTTGCAGCAAGGCAGGAAGCACCATGCCTGCACTGAGATGGTCCAGGCAGTTGGATTCCAGTTGGGGGTTGGGTGTGTTTTGGACAGTAGTGGTACTTGTGTACCCGTAGGCACAACTCCAGTATGGGTGAGTGAAACACGCATCTCCCTGGGGAGGGAGAGTGAGAGGTGATTACTTAGGCCTCCCTAGATCAACCTCAAAATTTTTAATTCTTTTTTTGTTTGTTTTACTCATTCTGTACTGATTTAAAAAAAAAAACAAACATTGCATCAGGAAAAACAGACTAGTCAATGCCTCTTTTTACTAAAGCTTATGTGTCCTGTTTGAGAAATGTCATGGTCTGTCTGCCACTCTGTAAGATAAACAGAGGGCATTTACACAGATCTTTCAAATTCCAGGCACTCATTCCAGCCTTTGGTGCATACAAGGCAAATGAAGATTTGTTTTATTCTGAATAAAAATGTTTTTAGCAACATATCTCTGTAACATTTTCAGAGTTGAGCAAAATGTGTATTTATTTTTGCCAAACAAGATCTAGCTTAATTTAATGAATATATGTGCGCATGCATGCAGATAGCTTTTGTATGCGCTTGTATATAAACAGGAACAACAAGTAAATAAACACAGTGAGGTCAGATTTTCTAAATTAAATGCTGTTTCCTGCAGTTCCTTTAATGGACAAACCTTTTCACATGAAGATTAATTCAGACTTTATATTTAAGCAGAGAGCAGAATCTCATAGTAATTTTTACTTAACAGCAAACAGACACATTGCCCTGGTATAAGAACGCCCATTGGCTTATTTAAATGGTTTTGCTTACTTATAAAGATTTATGTTAGGTTGCATTGTTATTTTCAGTTGTAACTATAGTTGTATTTGTGTTCTTTAAGAACTTTGTCAATATTTTATGTTGTCTGTCTAAGCAGTAAAGGAGGCCTTTTAGATATTCATGTACAAAAGGTGAGATAACTGTTATTCCTGAAAGTTGCTAAAATGTGGTATGTCAGTATAACATTATAATCATTTAATATAACTTTTGTGATAGTATGAAGATACTTGATATCAGACACTTGTTAATCATCAACAATTAAGACTCTCAGTGCAGACTGGAGTAGGATGCTGATAACTGCCACAATATCCCCACTTTCAAACAGCAAATAAAAAGGAGCTGAAGGGCAGGGGAGGAGCTTCTGAAACATCAGTCGGTAATTTCCTTGAAGGGAAAATATAGGTGATATATTAGTATAGGTGAACTACAGGTGATTTTTTGTGTATGACATTTTGCCAATTCTGCAAGCATCCAGTAACAGAATTTCATTTTACTTTCTCAAAGAAATACAAAGTAACTTCTTTATGCAGAAAGTCTTGCAACTAACATAAAGTAACTTGGTTTGGCTCTCATTCTGCTTGTGAATTTGTGAACTTAAAGCTAGCAACTGCTTAGACATCTTGATCATGACTCTACAGAATTTACTTATGACAAGAAAACACATCACTGACCACTACTGTGTATTTTTGGATCTTCAGAAGGGTCAGTTTTCCAAATCCTAAAGCAACTGACAAGGGAAGTAAATTTTAAATGGAATTTTATTCTGATACTGACAGCTTTGAAATTATAGTTGTTAACAGAGATATCAATCTATAGAATTGTTTCTACTAGGGGACTAATTCTTGATCCAACAATAATTTAAAGAACAAATCTAGGTGTTGATACCATGTATTTCCTGCAACCATTTTCAGGTGGGACAAGGATTGATCTAGCAATAAATAATAAAAAGGGTTTGTTTGTTTTTTTTACCGAAAACTGACCTGAATCACCTTTTTAAACAGTTACAGTTCAGTTCAGATTTTGTAGTACAGCTGATGTATGTAAGGTTGATGACTCCAGTGTATGACTGTGGGGTAAAAAACCTGCGATGGGCAGGGCATATCTTAAGGATGAAGGACCACCACCTCCTTAAGATCTTGCTTTATGGTGAACTTGCCACCGGCTGTCGCAAGAGAGGAGCCTCAAAGAGAAGATACAGGGACTCCCTGAAACAACATCTCAGCCTTGGCCGTATTGATCATCATAACTGGTCTAGTCTGGCCTCCAAGCGGGAGGCCTGGAGACACACCATCTATAACCTGCAGATGCTTTTGAGAAAGCACGCAGGATCACCCTTGAGGAGAAAAGACAACACAGAAAGACTCGTGCCTTGCAGAACACACCATCTAAGGAGTCTTTCTGCTGTTCCTTTTGCAACTGGTCATGCCTATCTCGTATTGGCCTTTTTAGCCACCAACGCGCTTGCAACAAACGTGGGTAGAGCCCTTCCCAAATCTTCGTTCGCGAAGCCTAGCCATGATGACAAAACCTGACTGGAAAGCAGACACTCTGGAAGAGTTTTAAGTTAGTTGGAGATAACATGCAGTGTTGTGATCAAGAAGGCCAAGACCAACTTTCAGAATATACAGGAAGTAAAAGTATGTGAAAGTGACCTAGCACCTGAATAACTAGCCTTGCATAAGCATGTTCAATTATTTGAGAAGAAAGGTGACTTATTTATTCTATCCAGGAAACTATCCTAGGTCAGAGACCTCATGCAGAAGAGGCAAATTTCTCAGTCTGAGTGACAAAAGTATAACAAATGCTGGTGACTGGAGTAGGCACTTATAAAATGGTAGTGTTTATCAAGTGAAAAGTTACTAGCAGGAAGCTGGAAGCCTGAGTTTCATCTGAAATGACCTAGATGTGAATTTTAATCTGTTTCCAGAAGAAATTCTATAAATTAAGTGTAAATATCTAAGATAGACAGCATTAGTGGTTCCTTCTCATTTTCTATCTTTGAATGTCTGAAACTTTTCCTTGAAAATATTCTTTCATGGGCCTTAACTGTGTTCCTTTCAACAACACCATGGAACTTCCTGCTCTTCACTAAGTAAAAAGTCGAATTTTTAAGACAACTGACAAGCTCTTTTTTTAAATTTTTTTTTTTCCCCTAATCATGTGGTGGTCAGAAAGCTTCCATCATCATATTCTGCCTTTCCCTGTCCTCCTGGAGGAAAGACGTTGGAGGACATATAGTCAGGGGAGAAAGCAGAACATACTTCTTGTAACTTGTTCCTGTATTCAGTATTAAAGTGACCACAGTTTTTACTAGGAAGGAATGCTTCCAGCAAATCAATTGTTATGGTTTGGCAATTCCTATGTGTACCAGAATAGCCGGTGTAGCTATATCCATGCAGTTTTTTCATGTAGAGGCACCAAAGACACTGTTTTTACTTTTTCCCATATCTGTGGTCAACAGTTACGTAGATCCAGAAAATGTAAATAATCTAGTTCATCATTACTTCACTGATTATGGAGTCACTTATCAGCTAAAGCAAAGGAAAATCTACTTTATTCAGGCAATCAGACTAGATAACCTCATCTAGAACTGCATGAGCTTATTATGAATGTTATTTCTATATTTTCATCTTACTCTGGAAGCAATCTTGCTCTCATTAACTGTTACTTTCAAATCCAGGCACTATTTTTAATAAGAAGTAGGGTATGTTAATAAGCTCTGATACATTACTTAGGGTTTTTAAATGATATAAGATGCTTAATTCATAAAATTCCTTTTAAAAAGTGTTAATATTCATATATGTGTAATTAAGTGTATAAGAAAGGCTACCATCCTTAAAAAGTTCTTAACAATGACTAATAACCTGAATAGCTCTTTGACTTCTACCTGCTGTACCTCTCATGTTCATGTTAAACAAGTGACAGAATTTCAGAGATATGTGGCAAGGCTTAGCAGTAAAAGAAATAGGTGCTTCTTAAGATAACATTAAATCATTGTGAAAAACACACATCACTAGTTTCCTGTATGCAAGAAAAGAATAAATGACACAAGGAGGTTTCACTTTACACAGTATTTACAGCTAGGCTGCAAAAAAAACCCCAGATTTTCAAGTGTAAAAAATATCAGCAATAGTAAGTGGCTATGTAACTCATAAAGTATTATTTGTTGGGTTTTTTTCCCCTCTGTGTTATTCTTTCTGCTTTAATTCTGCCATTTACCTTGTGTTCAGATCAATACCATCTGGTCTTCACAAACACAAACTTGTAGCAAGCCTGACTAATTTTTCTTCACGAGCGGGTAAAAATCAAAATAAAAATGTCTTTCAATCCATAAGAAGAGAACAGGCTGCATTAGCTTTGTAAAGGAAAAAGACATGCCTCTTTAAGACAGTCTTCATCCTTACACTTCCTGCTCAGACACAGGTAAAAGAGCTGTTCTTCATGTAACTTTCAACTGCCACAATCCTCTTTCCTCCACCTCTGGATAACCAATTGTCTTGTATGCCTGTGACTTCCTTTGTTTTAAAACTACAAATGTGATACTGTATTACCATCATTTAGATGTGTTTACAAAAAGTAGTATTTTTAGAACAATTATCTTCCTGTGATGTAATAGGCATGTCTGTAGTCTCAAGTGTGACTATTTAACTACCTTAAAAGAAAAATATTCCATAGGTGATTTATGAGGGTAGGACTTCCATTACGCTCCAGAACATGGTACTCTCCCCATTTGTTCACTAGACATTGGAATTTATACTTTACAGTTATACTATTTCAATTTTAATTTGTCTCAAAAATCAGAATTGCCAAGAGGGCCACTTCAACAGTTTGTCCCCCAGTCCCATTAGTGAAGGAGTACTGGAATTACTCTGTCTTGCTGCAGTCATGCAACAAACGTGTAGCATGTATCCATGAAAAAATGACCCCATATCCCTAATAGTGATCTAACAAACACTAGCTCTTCTTTAAACACCAAGCACACGAATCACACCTGGAAGGCCTGTAAGTCTGACTTCTGTGCCAGGAAAGCTGA
>VWZX01004245.1:0-34859 GCA_013399015.1 Galbula dea
GGGGCTGGGAGGAGCCCTTAAACCCACCACAATCATCCCTATCTTTCTTACAGGTCCCCAGCAATAAGGCCTCCCCAGAGCCTTCTTTTCTCCAGGCTGAACAGCCTCAGCTTTTCCCCCAATCATTTTTGTGGCCTCTTCTGGGTCTGATCCAACAAGTCCACGTCTTCCTTGTGATAAGAACTCCAGAGTTGGACGCAGTACTCTAGGTGGGGTCTCACTAGAGTGGAGTAGAGGGGCAGAATCACCTCTCTCGACCTTCTTTGCAGCACTGTATATGGTTGGGCTTATGGGCTATGAGAACACATTGTTGGCTCATGTACAGTTTTTCATCCACCAGTACCCCTAAGTCCTTCTCTTCAGTGTTGATCTCAATCCCTTCAACCCCCTTCATATATAGTTCTTAGAACTAGTAAGAAAAATTAATATGGATTCCAGAATCTATTCTAAACATCTGGCATCCCAACTTCATCTTTCTTCATCTCTGTCTACGCATTTCTAAAGATGCAGACTAATTACACTAACACCACTTGCTACAAGATACCTCTGCTTTCTCAAACTTACTTAGGGATTCAGTACTTTTCATACCTGAAGTCTTTCCTAGAGAAATGTATGTCTTTGCAGGCATCATGCCTGGTCAGTAGAAGATACTAATCTGTACAACAAAGATGATGTCTTATTTTTAACTTTACTCATTTTTATTACTCTCACATACACTAATTTGCACCGGTATATCTCTTATACAAGGTAGTACCTGAGTTTTACAAAATGACTAGATAGCAATAGAGCAGAGCACTGTTCACACTGCATTACAAGCTGCTGGCTGACCAGATGACTGCTTATCATCTAGGTCCCACCAACTTAAGACACTTTTGTTCCTGCAAAGGAGTCGGAATAAGGGCAGCACTCTATTAATCGGGTGGTGGGCAAAACAAGTCTTACGCAAACATTCTTATTCTCCTTAGGGATTAATGACTCTTCCCTGGATTGGCATAGGTGTTTAATATCTAAGCAAGCATAAACTAAAATGTATGCTTAACAAACTACTTTTGGAGGAATTCAGAAACAAATGAAACATTCTTTTACACTCCTTTGAGAATGATTTTGGAGAACTGTTGGACACAGCCAGAAAACTGCCAGAGTTGAACATGCTCTTACCTAAACACATGCGCCCTGTTCCATCCAGTGTCAGTCCTTCAGGACACTCACAGTGAAATGACCCTCTGCTGTTAACGCACCGCCCATTGGGACAAACCCCTGGGAAAACATCACACTCATTTACATCTGTTGGGGAAACAAAGAGTTGAGTTACATGCTAGCTCAAAGGAGACAGCTACAGCTTTATTGAGAATTTAAGCTACATGAAAGAAAGCATGAGGCTCTCATCCGTATAGTATTAGGGTCTGAACACTGCTCTGAACAAGCATCTGGCTCAGTCTCAAGGTATTCTTGCAAGATCTTCAAGTCACAGGGAACCAAGAGGCCACATTCTCTTCTCTAAGACTATATTATGGATATGGTTGAGAGAAAGGAAAAACTAAAGGGATTAAATGTATTTTGAAGGAGCAGTTCCATTCTCTTTCCTTCATTTTGATATTCTTCAACAGTGTAATATAAGAGTTCCCAACAGTCAGTAACTGTGAAGGCCTTAATCTAAGATCAGCAAGATTATGTCCAACAAAACCAGTAACATAATAAATCCCCTTTTATCTCATTTTCAAAGGAAAAAAGTGACATGTTAGTAAGAAGCAAAAACTCCACCTTCACAGGTAACACCGTTCACTCTGGCAAATCCTCTTGGGCAAGCCATGTCTGGAATGAAGTAAAAAAGATGTATCACTGCTTTAGAATGAGATAAATATGGGAGCAAATAAAATAAAAATAAATATTCTTTAGAATTCTCTAATAATTTGACTGTGTAAGGTTGTGAGCGTTCTAGCCTCAATCAGAAAAAGTACCGACTTATGTACATTACTTAAAACAAGTAAAAAGTTGAGGAAATTAAACCTTAGACAAGTACTTCCTCATGTGCTTCCCTTAAGGGAAACCAGAAAGCTCAGCATCTAAACATATTAATTTCTACACTCGGATGTATCTGAAAGGTAAATTTTCTGTAAAATTGACTGAAGACTTAAAGCTTCAGTAATGTCAGCTACCACTAAAGGCTTTTTTTTCCCGCTGCAGCTTAATAAAGCATCTGAGCAATGATATTTTAGGACATGCATGTAAAATGTAGCATGATGTACTGATATGATATCTTGCTGAAATTTAACTGGTTAAAGAATAGGAAATTAAATGTCAAATGTACCCACTTTGATCTAATTAGCTCTCTAAATTATTAATTTTTGATTAGTGTTAATAATGTAACCTGATGATTCTGGTTCTTTGAATCCAAAGTAGTATCTTTGTTTGATACTGCACTGCACATTTAAGAGCTCTGTTGGATGTTGTTTGCACCACACTTGTTAAATGGGATACATGCGCCTACAGTTACTGTTCCAATTAAAAATGAAGGGCTAAAACATTCTGACACTGGTTAAGCTCCAAGTGCCATTATTCAAACCTTATGGGGAGAATGCAGCACAGTACTTTTTCCACAAAGTAGAGCACAGCATTCCTGCTTCCATATTCTAGACATAGCTCTGTAATCTAAAAGTGGTACTATTCTGCAATCAATAACTGTACATAAGCTTTGTGTTTAGAAACAGCTGGAAGAAGTGTTAACAGCCCACAACATAAGAAGTCCTCACAACTTTCACTTTATTATAGTAGTCCTTACTTCCCTACCTCAAAGCACAGACCCTGCGGAGATGCAGCAGATGTATGTATTACAGGATTTATCCAGATGTTACTTTCCGGTAGCTTCAAAGTTACATGAATGATCTTTGATGATGAAGATTACAAGTGATGCTAAATAAGACAACTTCATTTTACAGTTTATGTTGTGTGTTTGTTTTCTGTTCAGAAAATGGTGAGTATCTTCTCTAGTGGTACCCCCTCTCTTCCCATCTGGATGCGCTTCTGTGTGACCTGGTCTACAGAATCCTGCTGTGGCAGGGGGGTTGGACTAGATGATCTTTTGAGGTCCCTTCCAACTCCTAACATTTTGTGATTCTGTGCGATTCTCCTGAAAGATGCAGGATATGAGAGCATACCTAATACACATTGCTCACAAGGGCTGCCCCAAGCTGCTCCTAAGGTAGCACAACATTCAGATTTTAGTGTAGCACCATTGATGTTGACTTCACAGCGACTGTCTTGGACGTTAAGCCAGCAAGTCCCCTTCAGGCTATCTGCAGCAGAAGAGAAAACAATGTGGAACTGTCACAGCAAAAAGAGCTGGCATGACATGTTCATGCCACCAGCAGACAGAATACCAAGGGAGCACAGGTTCTCTTTTAAAATAAAACCTTCCTTCACAGTCATTTTTTACATAGTTTAAGTTCAGAGTGGTGGAAAGAAATAGCACTAGCACTAAAAGCAAGCAGTAGAGCATGTTGTTTGAAGTATGTTATAGTTCAGGTCCAACACATAGCAGAGGTCCTCCATATACTACAGTGAAAATATTTATTTTATCTAGTGACCAATGAGTCTAAAATACTCAAGTTGCAACAAAAGCAGAGACCGCAACCTAGGACTCCTCCTTCCAGCTGATTGCTTGTACCACTTGGTAATGAAATTGAAGTGCTCGTCTCTGACTCGGTGAACTTCCAAGGTTGTCAGGAAGCCAAAAAAAAAAAAAAGATTAAAATGTGGGGGGTAGGGACGTGCTATATTCTTTTAGGGGTCTGGTTCTGCTGGAGCATTAGCTATGCTTTGAACAAACCTATTAGGTTATACTCCACATTCTGTTCCTGAGGGCTCAGCCCTACCGCATGCACCTCCTGATAGCCAACTCTCTTAGTTTGAGTTAGAACAGAACTATTTATGTTCAATGATTTTTTTTTTTTTTTGGAGTATTCCGTCCCATTTACACCGTGTTTGATGTAGCCGAGGGGCCGGTCCCTTTACTGGATCGCCCCGCGTCAGGCACTGAAGAGAACAGCTAAAGACCCTGCGGGCGGGCCTTGAGGACCCTGCGCCGAGGGGAGGGGAGGCAGCGCCAGTGTGTGTGTGTGTTGGCTGGTGGGGACGGGGGAGGACAAACTCAGATCTGTCTTACCTTTACCAGCTTTCTACAAACAAGGTAAAGTATGAGATTATGCTATAATGCAAAAGCCATTAACATTTCCTTCTAGCTAGGAAAGTCAGTCTTTTCACAGATTGAGATGAATGTCCTGAATCCTAGAAGACATGCACTTTCCTATATGAGTAGATGTTTCTCCAGTTTTTCTTGCTTTCTTGTCTCAGATTTAACAGTGGCCAAGGAACTGAGTGGGCATTTCTGCTTTTCAGTTTCTCGACTACCAGGATAATCATCTATAGCTTTACTTATAGTCTCATTCTCCCAAAGGACAAGATAATTCCATTCAATAATAAGACACCTCCACTCTCTCCCACCAGTTAATACCTGCATTTTACCACTTTCATCATAGTTTGGACACCATCATGAATTATGTTTCTCTCTGTTTGTTTCTGCTCCCATGAAGTAATCAAATTAGTATGTGTTTGTTTGGTCTTACCTAGAGAACTAGACTAGTCTTCTATCATGGGGAAATAACCCAAATATTATGATCAGTGATTTTCAAATTAGTAAGAAAAGGGGACATAACAGGAGGAAATTCTCACCGATACATATTAGTCCTGTAGAGTCCAACTTGCTGCCAGGTGAACATTCACAGTTGAAAGATCCAAGATTGTTTCTACAGGCACTATTGACACATGGGCTGCTTTCACATTCATTTATGTCTATAATCCAGAAAAAAAGATGCTATTAGAACTACAATGTGCTTCTGGAAAATATTACAGTACAAATGCTGCTGCAGACCACCATCAGCCACGACTGCCTAGTATATTTGACCCCCACCTCCTCTCAGCATGAGATTTAAAAAATATAGGGACAGACAGGCAGCATGTATGTGCACATGTATACAAGTATATATTTCAAAAGTATTAATAAAATGGTTCTTTTCTACAAAAATAGTAATTTCCAACAACTTAGACTGTGAAGTTTTCTATCATCAATTATAACTGTCCTGCAAGAAAACAAAGCTCTTCTTCCATATTATGCAATGCATTCCTAGCCACGACATGCAGAGCACAAAAAAAGGTCTTACTGTTTCTGTCATTTATAGCTCCATGAGGCTTTGGAAGAATTAAGAATACCCTATCAGAAGCAAAATATTATAAAGCTGTGATCCTTCAGTTCTGGAAAACACTGAAGAAATGGGAGTTGAAACATAAACACTGTAGAAGGTACTTCTCTCTAGCTCGTAACTCCTTTTTATTACCATTGTGAGATTTTAAGCCTCTTCACATCTAAGAATAGGACCCCTGCAGACAGTATTGCTTGCTGATGTTTTTTTTAATGAAGTCAGTTCTAAGTTAAAAGAATACCAGCAAATTCTTTCAAATCCATCACTGAGCTCTTCCTGAGCTCAACCCATTTTATTTCTTTATTTGGGCCCTGAATAAAGCCATACATTCTAATCCAACCAGACTGTTCCTTTGGTGGGCCAAATGTCCTTGCCTGTGTTTGCTAGTAGTGCTTGGGGAATAATGTCATATTCATAATCTAAAATAGCTTGCCTTAAATTAATTATAAATCAATGCATGATCTCGTTACGCACTGGAAACATTAATAGCATCAAGACATTATTTTCAATAGAAACTGAAATATCTTCCTTTTTTTTTAAGAAACCATGAAAAAGGTACCATTTGCTATTTCACATGTTATGAAGCTTCATGCCTTCATTTCACTAGAGATGTATTCTTTCATGATCTTCTGTGGTCACAGGAAAGAATATGTGTTTAAAATACTCAGCAAATTATGTAGATACCATTTTTTTTAAAAGAAAAAAAAAAGAGATGGAAAAAGGCCAGACATCAGTAAACCTTGGAAATTGTGCTCCCTCTCTGCAAGTCAAAAGCAAGCACTTAAATTAAAAGCCAATTTTCACAGACCCTTCCTTTACTTGATGGAATTACCTACAGCAGGACTTATCCTTGAACATTTTTGAAGTGACAGATTTTTACATTTGCAAAATCTACTCTTAAACTTGTGGATTACCTATCTTGCACATTAATCATACACAGATGCAGAGATAACAAAACCTAGGAGTCCTCATCGGGCCAATAACACACTCCCACAGGTTCAATGATTGGCTATACTGGACTAGCTGTGTTGGGAATGCCCAAGCTGGTAAGCCCCATCCTGCTATGGGCTGGTAGTCCTAAAGGGCATGAAGCAGAGCTTCCACATTGCTCTGTAAACAGCTTGCTTAGACACAGTTGTCTCAGGCTGGGTCCTGAGCCAGTTTACCAGGGACAGTGCAGCATGAGCACGTAGGGGCAGGTTGGCTCTGGTACTGATCATGTATTGCTTTGATGTTCTGGGAAGTGCTGTACAGAGGTAATCAAGCAGATCTAGAAAGCCAGCTAGTTCTGACAGAACAAGGTCTAAGTCCTCTGTATTCAAACTGGCCATGTGGAGGGCTCACCAACATTTATCTGTTCTGCATCTTTCTTCCCTCCTGTTAACAAATTTCACACTTCATTACCTCAGGTCTTAGGACCCAAGGTGTGCTCTCTGCCTCTCTTGCCTCTCACTCTCTCCCCAGCCAGCAGTACCTGGTAGTGGAGACTAGTCTGATGCTTTTCCAGAGAACCCATGTATCTGGTTACCATAATTAGAAATAGAACACACTAATACAAAGAAGTCATCTTAAATATGCACTATATTTTTAATAATTCTCATACAAAAATACCCTTGGAGAAAGATAACACTTTTTCTTCCTTTCTAAATGCCATCTTGCTTTCAGAAGTTTGTCTAGCTTTCAAAAATATGAAAAAATTTTAAAAGACAGGACAAAGTTAAGCTATATACAGTTTGTCCCTGTCAAAGGCATCAAATGTTCATTGTCTCTTAAAGTCCAGGAACAAACAGAATGCAGCTAGCTAGTAGCAAAGTAAGTAAACAAATGGCTCTTTACACAACAGCTAGAGAATTTTGAAATCCTTGCCGCAGGATGCTGAAAGCTTGCATTAATCAATGGCAGTCTGGAAAATATAATGGAAGATAAATTAACCAAGGTCTACATAAAAACTAAAAGCACAACTGTTGGGGATTCAGAGTATTTTTGGAAAGAAATGTTGTATACTTGCTTAGTTGTGGGTCAGGATTTTTGATCAGTCTCTGCATTTATGTCTTCGCTTTTATACAGATAAATGTCTCTGTTCAGTCAGTTGCAACTGCTCTTCCCTGCTTTAGCTATGATGCAACTTCAGAGAAGTTCCCATGAGGGACTGGGCGTAATCTGTCACAGAACCTTTGAGTGTTTTGGACACTAAAAGTAGTCTCCAGTGAGCACATAAAAAATGAGACATACAACCTGGCCACACCCAAGCACTTTTTCAGATTAATGTTGCACCATCCTGACACAAAAACTATTCAGAGATCTGAAGCTGCAACAACAAAGAGAAGTTTATTTAAAAACAGCTTTTTAAAGAAAATATCACAAAGTTTGCATGCTTCTAGGTAAAAGAGTCAACAATTTCTTGGAAAAGAACAAAAAGTTTTGTCTGAATTTTTTAAAGGCAAAATTGAAATCTAATCTGATTCAGAGCACACAGTGGGGAAAACTACAAGTCCTTGAAGTCTGCTTTAGACATTTATAGCTGGAAACAAGTGATTTTCATGTAAAGTGTCACATGTTTTTAACAGCTGGCAGACCAACTACACGTCTGCACATACACAATCAATGTGCAAGACAAAACCACCCTAATAAGCAGGAAACAAAATACTTCACATTTATAGATGTAATATAAGGTCATCATGCTTATCTTTAATTCTCCCTGATACTTAGCAAGTTAGATTAACAACCAATTTTCTTCTAGGAAAAGACATCTTGTATTTCAGGTTTTAAGTGTTCGCAAGAAACCCAAACCTAATGAAAAACAGTTGTGGCCCACACCTGGTAATCAATGTCCCCAAAATTAAAACCAAAGATAAGCGAGTAAGTGGAGACAGAGGGGCCAAAACATCTAAAGTTCAACACCTCAGTAGGAGTGAAGAAACTTCTTGGGCCATGCTCTTCATTTTCTGCCCGAAGATGGTGAAAGGAGAGAAAAAGACTCAAATTGAACACACAGGCAAGCAAAAATGGTAAAGAACAGACGGGTGACACCTTTGTCAGAGCTGACCACTTTCTAGACTGGTAGAACTCTCTGTCCATTTTAAGTCAAAGTCAGATGATCTAGACTAAATTCTCACTCAACTTTGCATCAAACGTGTTCCTTGCCAAAACACCTGACTCGATCTGCCAGCTTGCTGTTGTCTGCACTGGAAATACCCCTTTCACTCTTCCTTCTCCTTTTTTCTCCCAGTCTTAGGTTCTACCATTCTCAAATGCCAGTGCCAGCCCACAAACAAATAATCACTTCTGGGGTGAGAATGGCAGAAGTCATGAAGAGCAGTGGTGAGGGTACATGTATCATGGAACCAGAGTCCTTTCCATTTCACTTTGCCCTAATGCAGGTGAAGGAATATTCATTTCATTTCTCTCTATGGAGTCCAAAGAGGGAAAGCAGCTTCCACTGAGGATTAGGATACACATATCTGGAGGTATTAACCTTGGGTTGTTTATAAAATGATTTTGCGACTATGCTCTAGGCCTCTAACCCTAAAAACCCAGTTTGTTACTTTCTGCATTTGACATGGTTCAGCACCATGCTAATTAAAAGAAAAAAAACCCCAAAACGAACAAGAAAAACTGAAAAAAAACCCAAAACAAACCCCACCAAACCCAATGTTTTCGGTACTAACATGTTTATAATGTTGCAAAAATGTCCCAAAACAACCATTCAGGAAGGAAAAAAAATGCACTTCAGCATTAGTAACCTGCTGCATCAGGTGAAGAAGTATATGCAGAATGAAATCAAACTCCAACAATTGTTTCCGTACACCTTCTTATAATATTACTAAATGGCAGTTTCAACAAGATTGAGCAAGAAACTAAATGGATTTTAGTACTATTTTATATTTTAAAATCAAAGCCACTATGTTTGAAAATACTTATGAGACTTTTCTTTCCAAATAATTTTTTTTTTCTTAAAGTGTACATTGTAAATGTCAGAGAAACAAAAACTGAAAGTCCACTGTACATTCTTGGAAATGTACTTCAAAGCACATCTGGCTTACGTTTAACTAGCTATGTCACTGGAAATACAATCTAAAATACAAAGCTTGTAAAAAATCTCAACTTTCACAGACTCTGGAGGCTCAAATAACTCCCAAACTCCCCATAATAAACTGATAAAAAAATTTCAGTTGATCTGTGTAGGAATGACCGCTCTGAATATTCACGGAGTCCTCATAGAGGTAAGAGTGAACTTCGTTTATTGTTTACATTACAGCACTTTTTATAAGGTCTTACAGGGTTCACACGGATGAAGCAAAGCTACTATTGGCTAAACTAACTTGTTCACACACTTTGTTACTAATTGTTTCTAACATAATTGGTTACATTCAAATCTACACACACTGTTACATCAACGCCCCCCTAGGTTCTACAGTTAGCATACCTTGCCTATCTCCATCTTGTCCTGTTTACAGCCTTACTATTTTTCCCCTATCTTCAAGGACATAGCCTTCAGGACCATGGGCTGGGTTGTGCAAACAGAGTCTCAATAAGATGTCATGTCCTCGGTCTGCTAAAATATTCCCTACAGATCTATAAATGAAAACAGTGAAGGCTTTTCATTTTTATTCACAGTTACTGGTGACAGTTACAGTAATTAAAAATATACTAGTGAGTATTAAGCATCAGAGCATTTTCAGAGATCAATACAAAGCTTCTGGCTACAGAAGCTTTTTACTACTAGTGAACTTGTAACTCCAAATCAAATTATGTTTCTTTGAAAACAGTATTTAGACAGAAAGAGATGTATTCCTCTACTGCCAACCCACTCAACATTAGACAAAATGCAATACATGTAATAAGTTTTATAGACAGTTTTATGCCAAAACTCTCCTGGATCAGACTTTTTACTTGATCAGCTGAACTTAAACATCAACCTATGAGATTCAAGATGAAAATGACAGATCTTTCATGACCTATGTATGTAAGTTAATGGAGATAATAGTGAAAGAAACAAAAAATCCTTCAGATTCTGCTATACAGACATTAAAAAACAGTAAGTATTTTAGACTGATACACTAAACTATGTTCAGAAAGGAAATACTCTTGCAAGTCTAAATAATCAGTTGTTTTTCTGCCATGACCAAAAAGTTTTATTAAGTACTGCTGCAGCGTTCATGCCCAATCAGAAGCTCACTGCTCTGAGTTCAGCAGATATACAGGATTATGAAATACAGCCAAGAGAGAAGCACAGCCACTGCTATTCTACAGAGATGGCAAAATACTCTCCTTTTCAGTAACAAGATAAACCTTGTGTCCATCATGAAAGGGAGATGAAAGAAGGACAAATCTAATCTTTGGGGATATGAAATACATTCTCATCAGTCTTTGCTGGAGGCAGAGTACAAATATTGCAAACATACAGATGCACGTTCTTTTATGAATATGTAAAGAAAATAATAAATGTATGTTTTATATCTCAAAATCTAGACGTTTTACTTCAGTAATTTTGGCCAGATTTGCATTCTGGCTTCTCATTCATCTGCTCTTTGGTTAGTGTTATGCTCTGAAGTTGGGTTGCTTCATCTTGGTAATGAACATCCCTCTTTACCATACTATTCCAATTTTTCTGTCTAGAAGACTCCCTAAGAAACACATACATTAAGGCACTTGGTAAGCTATTTTCACAACTAGAAATCTTTCAGTACACAGAAACTAAACACATATACACATCCTGAAGAAAAATTTCACCTGAACTTTTAAAATGACCTCTGAAACACACATGTACTGGAATATAAAGGAACAGAATTTATTTTGACTAGAAGGGATGGAGAGGAGAATGATTTGATCCAGCCAGAATTTAAGCCATTTCATGAGACGTTTTGAATGTACAAATTGAGTGTTTTTAATTTTCCAAACAATTGTAGACATTCAAAAAAACAATGTTGTCCCCCAGTGTTGCTTACTTCCACTCCTGTGCTGAGGAGTGGCAAAGTAGTCTCAAAAGTGCTTGTCACCTCCTTCACTGCAAAGTTAGCTTGTTCAGTATATGCTGCTAGGGAAATAGTGTAAGTTAACCTAACTGATCTTACACAGCAAGAATGGTTTACAGAGTGCTCTTATTTTCCTTTCTGTATGTTTCATTACCTGTATAGAAGTAAATTCTGTCTGATCAGAAGTAACAAGCAGCAGAGGGCAATATTGTCTTCCACTGATTCTGACAAAACTGGAGGATGTTATTGGTTGGTTCACCTAATATGTATTCCATAACAATGGATCTTAGCTTCCCCATCACTCACTCAAATGCAAGACTATGTACTATAAAAACTTTTAAACAATAACAAATATTAACATTTACAGATTATGGAACTGAATTTAAAATAATGCAGAAGACCAGTAAAACTCTGCTACTCTGAATACTACTTAAAAACTGAGACAAAAGCTATTCTGACTGCTTTCATACAGCCTTACTTTATTTTTTTTTTAATAATTAAAACTTTGTATTGTTTCTGCTATGTAATATTTTCATCACTGTAAAATCAGTGTTCATTAGTAATTTGTAATTACTAACTTATTTGTAATTACTAATCAAGTAATTATTAGTAATTACTAATTGATTTTGATTATACTGTAAAAACTAAAGGGCAATTTCAGTATCACCAGTCAGCAACATCCAGTTTCTGGAATTTAAACATCACATAAAGCATCACAAGTACGAGAATTTAATCTAGAATTAACTAGTGCCATAGACTGAAGTGAGAAAAGAAAGAAGAGACTTTGTGATCAAAACAGGTGCATTTTCTTAAATGATAAACTAAATGTCCCTACTACATGGTCAAAGGTAAGCATTTATTTCCCTTTATTCCGGTTTTAAAATGTTTCATCTGAGGAAAGGATAGAAATAAACTGAAAATTTAGAAAGAAATTCACCAGCGAGAGCCAACACACTAAAAAATACTGCAGAGAAATTACAAGAGGAATGCATTGCTTTATGCAGTATCTTATTTCTGTCTTTTCCTCTGCTATTCATTATCACTCTGGACCTTTTCTGACCATTTACCTTTAATGTTGTATAATAAACTGTAAAATTAATACAACTCATGGATTTTTCACCTTCACATGTGTCTGTCTCAGTGCTGAACTCATAACCCTTTGGGCAAGTGCAGCTGTAACTTCCAGGAGTGTTTCGACAAACCCCATTATCACACAGCAGCCCGTTCATTAAGCATTCATCAATATCTGCAACAAGATGAGTTAGACAGACCAATGAATGCAAATGCCATGAAATTCCTTCACGCACAGTTCCTGTCGTTTTCAGCAGTAACAATTAGGTTGCCAGTTATGCAGCTTGTACAACAGCGACTAAGCAAGGAAAAATGCTAATTCTTAGTTTCAAAAGTCTTATTTTCAGATTCTTGTTACTAAAGATCTGTTCTGCTTTTAAAGTTTTTCATTAGCAGGCTTTCAAAATAGTAAATGGTTAGTCTTAGAAAAAAAAATTATATTTTCCCAGAATGACCTTCAAATTTTTGTCACTTGTATATCAACAAGAAAACTTCATTTGCTTGGAAATCAGCATTTCAATTATTTTATTTTTTAAGCACACAAGTAACACTGCACTTGATTACTATTCTAATCCTATTTTATAAGCAAAAATTGACTTTGTTTTCCATTAAGTGAATGTGTGTTAAAATCTAAATTGTACTTTTCATGTTTAGCAGACATTTTAAGAGTACATATATGTGCCTTCCCTCTAGAGGTATATACTGTAATTTTAAAAACCATTATGATTAAGACCAGGATATCAAGCACACTGAATAGGAAAAAAAAAATACTGTGAATTCACATGACTCAAATGAACTCCTATTCTAACTGCAAATAATGTACTACTAAAAAAACCAATCAGTCTTCCTCATTGCCCTATTGTTTATTTCTAAAAAGAAAACAAAAACATTTTAAGCTACTTTCCTTTAAAGTCACAGAATCACAGAATGTTAGGAGTTGGAAAGGACCTTGAAAGATCATCTAGTCCAACCCCACTGCCACAGCAGAATTCCCTAGACCAGGTCACACAGAAGTGTGTTCACATGGGTTTTGAATACCTCCAGCGAAGGAGACTCCACAGCCTCTCTGGGCAGTCTGTTCCAGTGCTCTGGCACCCTCACCGGGAAAAAATTTCTACATGTAATAAATACTTCAGCTTACAGAAGAATACTGACTTCCCAAACTTAACACTGCAACTGAATTCTTAAATAAACTAGATTTTTTTAGAGAGTTTAAGCTTGAAAATAAAGAAGAAAAGCAAGAATGTAATATAAGTAAAATCTGGAGGCTTAGTATATTTTCCCAAATATACTAGCTTTTGCTAGTATAATTTATAAGCTATGCTTATAAATTCCCTTAAGATTCAGGCAATAAAGTCTAAATTTCTCCAGACAATGAATCTAAAATTTAAGTCTCACAGCTATAAAGAATTTCTTCTAAACTAACCTGCCCTCTAGCCTCAGCAGATTTTTATTAACTAAAGGAGGATGGGTTTGGAATTTGACAGTTTTGAGAGTGAGAGACCAACTTTAAGCTTGTTGTCATACAATCCTCTGACCCAAATTATCAGTTTTATGAACATACTATTTCCTTAGAGTATCACAGAATAACTTCATACTTGGAATGTAATCTATTGTGATATGCACTGTAAAAACACAGAATGATATAGCTCATGGTCTACAAACACTTAAAACTCTCAAAACTACGTACCCATTCTGTCCGACTACCATTTTTATTTCCCGGTAGCTCATAATCTGTATCATTAACTAAAACATTTTTACCTTTTATTTGAGCTTTCACAGTTAAATTCTTCTGCACAAAAATCCTCCTAAGAATAAAGCCATCTTCACAATCAGTATGTTGTATTCTGTTTAAATAATTAAATAGATCTATACCTATACTAGCACTTAGAGAATCCCATGTGTAAGCAGATAAATAAAATCCCTTACCATAAAATCCACTTGGAAAATGATTGTTATGTGAAGTATTTTAAAAAAACACTGATAGTGTTCTGCAACAGCACCTTTCCTAACAAAAGGTTGTATTTAGGGTCTTTAGCAAGTAAATTGTTGTAAAATTCAAGAAGGTGAAAAGAAACACTTTTACTACTTCGGGTCTGCTTTGCATCACTAGGTATGAACCTTTGGTATTAAAACTATACCACAGTTACATAATCCAGGTTTTCCCTACTGAAAATGGTGGGGTTTTGTTGACCATAAATACCAGTAACAGGTCACTATACTTTTAAGTGCAGAGAGCAGTTATCCCAAAATAAACACACCAGATATTAGAATGATACTTAAAGACTTTCTCATGGTTTCAGATAGATTTCCATTAGCTTTTAACACAAACAAACTTCAGTTTTCTGTTTAAAATCGCAGTACTGTAACAGGACTCCAAGCAGTATTAATTTACATTGTACCTGTGGTATTATACATTTTTTTTTGGATATAATAATTCCCAAAAGAAAAAAACTCTGAATTTAATGTACAGCCATGAATAATAAAATTAGAAAGTGAAACACATAACATAGGTATCTTCTATTGGGTACTCCTAAACACTTGCAGAAAATGTTTCAAGATACTGCAACAATAGTCTGGTACAAACCCAAACCAAACTACAAATGACAGTTGTTAAGTTTCTGAAGTGAATCAAAGTGAAGAAGAATACCTGTTAAATTTCAGTCCACTATTTAGGCATGATTTGTGGAAACCTAACAATGGGTCACTGCTTTCTTCATGAGTTGATGCTTTCAGAAATCAGACAAATTAGGAGCATGCAGCAATCTATTCTGCTGCACTTGTGTGCTTCAGGGAGACTATGAATTATTGCATACCTCAGAGACTAGGTACATAGGCCACCTGTTAATATTCATTATGATGATAGCCATCTGTTACATTTTGTTATGAAAAATTGCAGCCTTCAGGTCTTGAACAAAGTATCATCCAGCCCCGAAAAGCACACATTTTAGGTGGTCTTGACAAATGTTATGCATTAAAATATAACACAGATTTATCTATGCTTTTGAGAAAATAAATTCCTAACCTGCAATGGTATCTCCTGCTTTCAGTTCCTGAACAGTAAAACTCTCCTCACCAAGGAACAGAAAAATACACCAGTAAGAATATTAGCTGTGCAGTGACTAAGAAAAGCAATTGCATTAGAGATTTTTTGCATTTTCATTGTAGCTTTAAGAAGTAGGTGTCTTGCAATCTAAATTCTGTCAATTCACATTAACACCAATATAGTGATGAATTATTCAACAGTAATAAAATTCAAGCAACTTACCCACACAATTCCTTCCAGAAGGATCAGGCTCATAGCCACTGTTACAGTTACAACGGTAGCTGCCACGTAAGTTTTCACAAATTCCATTGGAGCAAATATCAGGATCCAATGCACACTCATTAATATCTACATTAACACAACACAGAAGAAAATGAGATACTGAAAGATACTAAAAACCTGCCCCTGTGATAGATATGGACAACATCTAACTCACTGGATATTGAGGCTATCATTCAGAGTACAGGTAGAGCAGTGATGCAGCCAGAAGGCTGAAAGAAGTGATTATTCCCCTCTATTTGACACTACTGTGATCAAAGCTGGAATGCCATGTCCAGTTTTCAGCCAGTTCACAAGGTTCACCTGGGTCCACTCTTGCCTCTAGTGAATCAAATGCACCACTCAGCTTGATGTCATCTACAAAATTGCTGAGGATGCACTAATCCCACTATGTCATTGATGAAGACATTAAAGAGTACTAGTCCCAGTACGGACTCCTGAGGGACACCACTTGTTGCTGGTTTCCTCTTGGACACAGAGTCATTGACCAGCTCTTCCTTCGACCACTGGTGCAGTCACTCCATCACAGAAGGCCACAAGATGAGTCAGGCATGATTTGTGCTTGGTGAAGCCATGTTAGCTGTCTCTGAATACCTGTATCTTCTGTGTTTTCACAAAACTTCCAGGACAATGCGCTCCATGATCTTATTATACCTGGAGACAGCTGGACAGTAGTTCCCAGGGTCCCCTGTTTTACTCTTTCTAAAAAAAACTGTGCATGATATTCCCTTTTCTGCACTCACTGGGCACTTCACCTGACTGACATTTTTCAAATATGATGGAGAGTGACTTAGCGCTACATCTGCCATTTCCCTCAGGATCCCAGGATGATGTAACTCACCAAGTCCCACAGACCTGTGAATGTTCAGGTTCCTTGGGTGGTCTTGAACATGTTCTTCTCTGATAATGGGAGGAACTTTCTTCCCTCAGTCCCTCCCTTGATGTTCAGGGACTTGAGAGATACAGGAAGAGCAATTACCAGTGAAAACTCTGATAAAAAATTTGCAAGGGACCTCAGACTTCTTCATGGCAGCTATCCTTCGTTCTCCTGTCTCATTTATCACTTTTCTGTGTGTCCATATACACTTTTTTGTTTCTGATCAAAGTACTTGTAGAAGCCTATTGTATTCTTCCGTGCAAACTCAGCTTCAGCGATGCCCTAGCTTTCCTGATCCCATGCCTACACATGTGGGCAATCTCTGTATTCTTCCCTGGAGATACGCCCCTGGTTCCACCACCTATGCATTTCCTTGTTACACTTTTGCTTGACTAGGAGGTCCTTACTCAGATCGCTTGGTCTCCAGCCTTCCTTGCCAGATGTCTTTCACATAGGAATTGAGAGCTCTTGCAATCGAAGGAAATATGTCCTTAAAGAGCTGCCAGCTGTTCTGATCCCTTGTCCCTGAGGGCAGTTTTCCAGGGAGTCCCACTCACTAATCTTTTAAACAAACAAACATTTGCCGTCCTAACATTAAGCATCATGGCTTTACTCTTCACCTGGCCCACATCCCTCAAGATCATGAGTTCCATCAGGGCGTGATCACTGCAGCCTAGGCTGCCATGAGTCTTGATCTATTTAGTTCACCTGTGTTTGTAAGGAACAGGTTCAGTAACGCTTCCCCACTTGTTAGGCTGCCTATCACCAGGATTAAGATATACCCAGTGCACTCCAAGAGTCTCCAACTGTTTACAGCTTACCGTGCTGTTTTTTTCAGCAGACGTCAGGGTAACTAAAGTCTCCAAGTAGGACCAGTGCCTGATGTGTAAGAAAAGGCTGAGAGACCTGGACTAGTATCGCCAGAAAGAGGAAAGATGAGTGGGACAGCTAATAGCAGTTCTCTCATATTAACGGATAGTTAAAAGAGAAGGTGGAGTCTGACTCTTCTTTGAGGTATCCAGTGATTGGGCAAGACAACAGTTACACGCATCCTGGTTTGAGTTAGAATAGAACTACTTCTGTTCAGTAATTTTACTTTTCAGCTAAGTCTCTTCTAAGTAACCGCACTTTCTGAAATTAACAGCATGTTTTCATATACAGTGCCTGCTTTTAGCAGTGATAAGGCTTGACGTTTACAGGTAGTACCAACAACTGGTATGCAGATCACCAAGGTCACTGCTAAACCTTGTGTATCACAGTGGGGAGTCCAGTGAAAAAGGCTGCACCTGTAGGGAGGAGTGGACAGTTCAGGTGACCCCAAACTGACCAACTAGATATTCCATTCCAGATATGTCATATTCACTATTAACTAAGGGATCATCAGGGTCATGTCTCTTCTTCAATGGCTGGCATCCAAGGAGGACTCTGTTTCTTATGCTTTTGATGCTGATTCAGGAGTTCCTGAATCCAGCTCCAGAGACCATAGAATCACAGAATGTTAGGAGCTGCAAGGAACCTTGAAAGATCATCTAGTCCAACCCCACTGCCACAGCAGGATTCCCTAGACCAGGTCACACAGAAGCACGTCCAGACGGGTTTTGAGTATCTCCAGAGAAGGAGACTCCACAACCTCTCTGGGCAGTCTGTGCCAGTGCTCTGGCACCCTCACTGGGAAAAATTTTTTTGTGTATTCACACGGAACCTCCTATTCTTCAGCTTACAGCCATTGCCCCTTGTCCTGTGATTGGGCTTCACTGAGAAAACCCTGACCCCATCCTCCTGACACTCACATATTTATAAGCATAAATGAGGTCACCCCTTAGCCTCCTCTTCTCCAAGCTAAAGAGACCCAGCTCCCTCAGCCTTTCCTCATAAGGAAGATGTTCCAGACCCTTCATCATCTTGGTGGCTCTGTCCTGGACTCTTTCAAACAGTTATTAAAGTTTATGTAGGCTGTTACTAATATAATGATCAGAGGGTCTCATTCTCTTTCTTGTAGACCATCATCTGCCGTGCTGACAAGGATAAAAGCTATACATACTAAATTCCTAGACATACTAAATGTACTGTATCTGCTTTAATTTGTAACTTTCTTAACTTTATTAACAGGAAACTAAGCAGCAACAAATCATAATGCTGTGTTCCACCATTCATCCTCCTACTTGCTCTACCTATTTGGCAGCTGGAGCATGTGTCACCCCTACTACAGTCCTGGCTCGGCTATTATTTTTAATATCTCTCTCTGTGTGGTACTAGAAAAAGGAGCTGGACTTTTATAGTCCCCAATACCGAATGTAAGTGCTCACTTTCAGGACCATGTTTTTAGGAGGATCTTTTTTAGTAAGCTCCCTTCCAACTTTAACTCACCAGAGAAATAATTCCTCCATGTAAATGGCCTACGGAACACTGAATCTGGAGTGAAAATTGTTACTATTACTATTACTATTACTATCCCAGCTGACATAAAATCAACTGCAAATGCAAGTGGCTCCTGCCATTCCCTAAATGAGGGAGAACTGTCCTTTGCCTATAGTAAAAAAAAATAAATTAATAGGTCAAATATTAAAAATTGATTACCTTTTTTCTTCTCAAGTTCAGGCAAAATCCAATGTTGTTGACAATTAATTCTGGCCTTTTCTTTAGACAATACTTATGTATTGTACTTTGATACTGAAAATACTAAAATCAACATATTAATCTTGAGGCAAAAAAGTCCAATCTAGTGGAAACAAAACCCATAATTCTGAGTGCTCTTTTTTAACCTTTAATCATATACATTAAAGAAAACGTGCAACATACCTCGTCCATCCACAGTAATACCTATTCCACTGCTACACAGGCCAAGGAATTCAGCTACTCAATTGAAGTTAAGAGATGTTGGGGAAAAAAATAAAAACGTTATTTCCGACATCCACGTGATATATTTTCACAGTAATTTTCTACAATGTAATTAACAGACTGCCAATGTTCACATTAAATAACTACTTACGGATAATATAGTTGAATACATCAAGTAGCATTTCACACTGAACTTTCACATATTTACAAACCCAAAATTTGGTAACAAGAATTAAACACTCAAGTGACTTCACTGTAATATTGACAGTACTGTTTCCTTAAGTTACTGCTGTCAAGTACAATGCCAGTTTTACTTCCTTCCTTCTAAACAGTCTTCTGCTGTCTCAGAAAATGACACTGAATGGAAGGAAATGCTGTCCAAGATACATTTCAGTCCTATGTTCAAGACAGTTTTTTTTTTAATTAATTCCCAGGTTTATTTGCAAAACTGAATCTTATAAAATTAGATACAGATTTCTAAAGTTAATGTGGGCTGCTCTTTTAAACTGGATTGATTAGACTAGGAAATTTACATATTCACTGAAGAACTCTGCCTATTCTCTTTAAAGTATTAGTACTTATAGTCAACACAGACCCAACTTTATCCATAGCATACTCAGGTTCTTCATCTTGAATTTTGTCAGTCTGGATAGCTCTGGAACTATGTTCAACTAAAACATTACCATGCATAAAACCACAAATACTCAAGACAAAATACTAGAGATTTTCTTTAGGAGAAACTATTGCCAGAATTAGCGTACAATTCAATTTCTTATCTAATTCACTTCTCCTTAAAGAATGAAATAAATTAATAACCTGATCTGAACAAGAATTTTAAGTCTGTATGTTCACCGTAGTATTCAAAGAAACACAAAATTTTACCTGAGTTTTTAGCAGGGCAGGGGTGACATGGCTCTCCAAAACCATAGTCAGGATTGGCACAGCAACATTCAGACTTTGTCACAGCACCAGGAAAAGGATGGACACACACTCCTTTTTTGATGTCTCCATAGCATGTGCTACGGATGTGAGTATCTAAGAAAGGGCAAGTTTATCATTAAGGAAATAGTTTATTTCCTTAGGCTGAGTGACATGAATGCACACAATCTCAAGGAGAGCTAAAAAAAATAAATAATTTTATTCAACAAACTGGTTACTTTGGCAGTGTGCCCAGGTGGCCAAGAAGGCCAACAGCATGCTGCCTTGTATTGGATATAGTGTGGCCAGCAGGGCTAGGGAGGTGATCATCTTCCTGTACTCAGCACTAATGAGGCCAGCCTTGAATACTGTGTTCAGTTTTGGGTCCTTCACTACAAAGAGGCAATTAAGTTGCTAGAGCATGTCCAAGGAAGGATAGAAAAAGTTGGTGAAGGGCCTAGGGCACAAGTCTTATGATGAGCAGCTAAGGGAACTGTGGTTGTCTAATCTGGAGGAAAAGACGCTCAAGGGGGACCTTATTTCTCTCTACAGCTAACTAAGTAAGGTAGTTGGTAGGAAGGTGGCGGTTAGGCTCTTCTCCCAAGTCACAACTGACAGGACAAGAGGAACTGGCTTCTAGTTGCACCAGAAAGGTTCAAATTAGATATTAGGAACAATTTCTTTACCAAGAGGGTTTTCAAGCATTGGAAGAGGCTGCCCATGGAAGTGGTGGAATCACTACACCTGGAAGTGTTTAGAAAACATGTAGATGTGGTACTTGGAGAAACAACTTAGTAGTGCATGGCAGTGTTAGGCTAACAGACAGACTTGATGATGCAAGAGGCGTTTTCCAACAATTTTGTGATTCTGTGACCTGCATTCCTCTACTACAATAATCCTGATGGCATCAAGGCCAATTCTCAAAATGGTTACCTCTTGAAGCACTCTCCAGAACACTTTAAAACACCTAAACTAGTATATTGTCAGCAAATTTAAAAGCATTCACACACAGAATCACAGAATGTTAGGGGTTAGAAGAGACCTCAAAAGATCATCTAGTCATCAGTGCTAGGTTAGGCTTAGGATACCAAATTTGTCCCAACTCCCAGCTGGTAATAGCAAATCAGCAATTCTTACACACAACTAGGTAGTGGGGAAACCAGGACTACTGCCTAGAGTATAAGAAATTTCTGGAGGTTTGTGACTGAAAAGCCACCATAGAAATTACTGTGCCTTCCCTGGAGAAAGCCAGAAATAGTGGACAGGACAAACCACTACCTATTATGCAAAGAAAACAGACAATAACTGGAAGGTCTCCAACCTTAAAAATCATGTCATAAAAGAAAGCAGAAAAATTACACATAATAGCCACAGACGTGTAGAACTCACCATGTGCATACTGCCAAACTTGAAGCTGATTTAGTCACATGAATCAATCTGCCATTAAGATGTAGTGAGATGCCTCTTTCAAGGCAGGTCTTAAGCTCTACCTTTGCAGGTGTAATCATCTGCTATATTTAGCTAAGAACTCTTAAGAATGTTTCTTAGACTGCTTTTTACATGATTTGTTTTGGTTTTTGTTGTTTTAGTTTCTTGGTCATCCCAAGGTTAGATGCCTTTTTCCTATTTGCTTATAGGATAACACTTGAGATCTTCTAAGAAGCTTATGAGTAGACAGCTCACCTAAATGTGTAGCTGAGAACTGCAGGATGCAGTAAATAGGCTTTACTTTTGACTCCTACACTTCTGCTGACACTTGCTGGAGCTACAGAAACACTCTTTGTTTCAGGCAGCTTTATGAACCAGGCCGGAACATGGCTTTAATTTATGCTGTCAATCTCCACGTAAAACTACCACAAATTGTGTCCTATACATGATCCTGGACACACTCAGAAACTAAATAGGTCTGAGGGAATCCAGACAGCTACCTACTTAAAAGATGACCCCTGAACAACAATGAAAATTTGCATGAAAAATCTTACAGTGGATGTTGAATATCCTGTGCCAATTTGAACAAGAACTGGCAATTCCTCATGTATTCTGTCTGCCCTTTGAGTGCTGTAAGCTGGCTCCTATAAAACAGGATTGCCTGTACATAAATGTTTTCTGTTGCTTTTGGTATCCCATGAAACAGAGTTCTGGAGAGCAGCTAAGTGTACCCCAGATTTCAGGACTATTCCTTGCCAAGAGTCTAGGTGAAGCCAGTACAACTTGCTTGCACTTTGCAGCAGGAAAAGATTATTATGCCTGACAACAATCAAATATTTTCACACAAGACATATCTGTTCATACACTCTGCAAAATAATAATGTAATTGCATCGCATCCTTTCTCTCCATCTCTAATAAGTCCAAATGCCACTCTGCCATGAACAAAGGGAAGGCTTCCCCCAGTTATGTGTCTGGGAAAGAACAGAGAAGCAATTCAAGGAAAGAAAATGGCACTGAAGGAAACTGCAGGTGGAGAAAATATTGGAAGGTGTTAGAAGAAATGCTCTGAAGGAAGGTCTTCAATGATGTGAAGTGTGGGAAGTAGCTGAAGGAAGTAACCAATGTACTGAGCCTAAGAAGGATGTCCTCCCTGGGCTGTGCTTCCCATGCAGATAGCAAGGATGAGAAGGACAGGCACTGCTTTGCCCATGGCTTAGTTGCTGTAAGCACCTCACCAAGCTTGGGTTCCCTATGTTGAGACAGTTCTGAGCGGTCACCTTATTGATGAACCTGCTCTGCTCCCCACATATAGTTTGATCAGCCTTTGGCTACTGATTTCAGAACACTGGAGTACTTATTTTATGCACTGGATCAGAGTTGAGCATTGGTGTTATAACTGTGTACCTGCTTACTGGAAACTCCACTGTTTCCCAGAGAACAGCATTACTTAAATTTTGTGGTGTAGCACTTGAACATCTGCAAATGTTATCACCACCATACTTTTGCTCAAGGTTAGGGGGACCAGTGGTTTAGCTATTCTCAGTGAAAGTCACTGCACCCATCCAGGTGCCTTGGAAGGTCAAATCATGCAATGCTGACGACAGGCACTTTGAGGTATGATTCTCAAAAATAACAAGGGTAAAATATAACTTGGCTATTTTGTCCTGGATGGTTATAGCTTTGGCCAGAGACATGAACTGCAGACTGAACTATAATTGTCTCAGCAGAGAACACAGCATTGCATAAAACTATAGCCATAGCTCAGTACAAGTTCTGAGGTGATACACAAACACACACACAGACCCAGCAGAGGTATCCAAGCTTGGAGCTGCAGTTAGAAGAGAAGCCAAATCTGAAATGCCTGCAAATACTACATTGGCTCTGAGAATTTATCTAACTATTCCTTTTCCAAGCATTTATTTGCCTTTGCAGTAATTTTTTTTCCCAAACTTGTGTAACATTTTGTGATTATCTCTGCTATACTTATTAATACTAAATAAAAAACCAATTTATTCTGTGATTAGTCCCACCAGAATCAATGGCACTATTCAAAAGGAAAATACAGCTCAAAGTAAGAGAGAACTGGACTGCAGGCTCATTGATTTTACATTTTCTGCTAATTCCCTGGCACATATGTGGGAACACAGTTAAAAGGAAGCCCCTTGTAACTCATTAAAGTTCACACTACAAATAGTCTTGTAGCAGCCAGAATGTCTGAAAAGTAGCATTAAGCTCATGTAATATATAATAATATATAGGACAGAATAGCCAAATATAGAATTCCTGCAGTTAACATGGCATGTGTATGTATACATGGACACAAACAGACACAAAATTCTGAACAGCAAATTAGCTTAGAAATCCTATTCTAAAGCTCATGCATAAGGATATTTTTGTTATGCAATATTTGAAATTTCCTTTTTCACTTTCCGCCTGGAATAATTACATCATATTTTTAAACTAATTTGCCAAACATAACATTATTCTGCCTTAAGATTTTTGGCATATTAAGGACATTTCCTGTTGAGAATTTAAACGTTGATGGTAAACTCTAAAGCTATATGACATTTGGAGCTGAACATTTTCAAATAAAACATACTGTTCACAGCTGATGGCCAACTCGTGAAGTCTTTAGGTGTTAGAATTGTCGTAGCATTAGGTAAAAGAAAGCACAGAAAATTGATCTCTACATTGATTCTTTGCAGCTGTATCACTGACAGCGGTAAAGATGAGGCCAACTTGGATCACAAAAAAATGTACTGAACAGCTTGTACTCAAATCTGGTTTTGCTGCTGTGCCGCTAAACAGTGAAATTCCTATATTAAAAACAGCATACCAAGCCTCTTCTCAATTTTATTTTTGATTGCTTTTCTCCAAATGTTTAATAAAACAGAAGAAAACAACTTGGCTACCACACAGGAGGGAACAAACCTTGCTTTTGTTGGTTCAATCTTTAGTAGAATTTTCCTTACTAAAAAAATCTCGTTTCATTAAAACAACGAATACTTGGGTTCCAACTGAGAGGGTGTTTTTGCTTTTTATTACCTTATTTTTAAGCCATTCTGAATGCATTTTTTAAACTGAAGTGGTAATAGAAAAGAACAGCTTGCACAGGCTCTTGATAAGGATGCTTGCAATAGATTTAATTTTTAAGAATGATGAGTTGCACAATTTAAAATTTTACTTTAAACAAATTGATAATATTAACATGAGGAGGTAATATCTCATGTCCTTTTTGGAGATAACCTCCAACTATTGTGAGGAAGTCTGTTTTTCTGTTAGCTGGACACATGCAGGTACGACTTAGACAGAAAAGATATATACATATCCACCAACAAGAAGAGTCATAGCACTAATTAATACATACAATTACTACAGATCTAAGCCAATGATTTCCTATCTGCCTTTATTGCTTCATGAACTTGTCAAACATCATGGCATAACCAGCTGGCCTGATCTAATACTAACTTCAATGACAGTCCAGTAATGAGTAGCATCTAGAGAGCAAGGCCATATGTATCAAAAGTGAAATTTAGGTGTTGTCAGAGGTGCACTTCTCACTTAAGGAGGCCCTATAACAGGCATGTTAGCCAGCTGAAGTTTAATGCCATGCCTATCCACTGACTGAGACTAAGGTCACAGGTATGCCTACAGGTAAGATACATTCCTGAGCTAGAACAGAAGGAATGTAGGGGATACAGAACTAATCTTCTGATACAGAAGATGGAGAAATGATATTTTTCTGTGGATTAAATTGGTGTAAGGAACTTTGCCATACTGTGAATCTTACTGCATATAGTCCCACCAGAATTTTTATGACTTCCAGAATTTTTTGTAAAATGTGTATTCCCCTCCACCTTCGTCATCAGCAATCAGCAGAAAACAAGGGCCTGAACACCTCTTGACCTCTACAAATATTTTAGTCTTCATCAGGTTGAAAATACTCCACTTTTCTCCAGTGAGTTCCCTGAAGCTATGCTAGGGCTCTTGCTCCACTTGGGTGAAGAATCTTGTAACTGTCAGCCAGCAACACCTGAGGGGATAAGAGGCTGCAGTTCTGATTATATGACAAAAGATCAGCAGATTAGCAGAAGGGTGCACCTCAAAACCAAAAAGAGGCACTAGGAAGAGTAAATATGGTAAGTTTAATTTATAGCAATAACAGCTAAACAAGCAGTGGTGTCACTCTGATTCCACAGAGGAATTTAAGCATCTCTTTTACCACTTCGTTTATGGGACTGCATAAAAATTAGGATTTCCTAGTAGTTCTTAATGATGACGTTTGGGTTCGCAGAAAAGTATATCTAGTTTTCATTATTTCTCTTGCTAGACCTTTCTCTTTTTTAACATTATGGCACAGGGAGAATAAAATTTTTTCAGATTAGGGAAAGAAATTAAAAGGAGAGTGCAAACATACCAGTGCTGCAACCAAGATATGCACCTGTTTTAGTGATTTTGAGTAGATTATGTACAACTGAATATAAACATGAAAATACACATATATGACTATACAAACATATGTATTTATACATATATACACATACATATGTATGAGTACTCACAGCAGGAAAAAAGACAAATAGTCCAGATTTACCTTAAAACAGGTCCCCTGTGCTTTGATGTCAACATTTTCTAGAAGGATGCCCTTTGATGCATTTCTTTAATCTGACAGCCTCATTTAAAAAAAAAAAAAAAAAATTCTCACTTACCTACACAGACACGACCATCAACTCCAACAGCCAAGCCAGGTGGACACTCGCACCGAAAAGATCCTTCGGTATTTATGCAATGACCATTCATGCAAATTCCTGATGTCTGACATTCATCAATATCTATCAGGAGGCAACACAATTCAACAGTGTACTGCCTGGTTTTAAGCACTATTACAGTTAATATTTTTAGAACATTACCAAATGACTATATGATTACAGATGAATCATTAGCATATCTTTCATTTATTTCTAATAAAAATTGCATTAAAAATTCCAGCTACATATTAAAAAAAATTCCCCCAAGCCCCATTAAAATTGTAGGATTAGAGGCACTTTAGATTCTAAATTAAGAAAAAGTAATGATAAATTTTCCCCTCTGTTCATCTCATGATACTATAACTTCACTTTTAAGTGTGGCTTAGAAAGCACTAATCACAGAATATCCATATGATGTTAAAATTTCACTTCTAAGAACTTTTCAGTGGTCATCAATTTCAACCTGAAGTCAACAGCCCAGCTGTATGTACATTAAGAAAACCACAAGTAATAGAAATGGTTCAGCTTCAAATCAGAAAACTAGCAATTTAGATGATTTTCAACTTACTAGGAAGGACTCAACCCCAAACCTATTTCTATTGGCAGCAAGAGGTATCTTCCATTAATTTAGTTAAACTGAAGCTAAATCAGACTTTATTCCTAAAATGTTTAACACAAGTTTTCAGCGGCCTCTCTTGTCAAAATTTGTAATGCTATGTGGCAGATACAATGTCTTATGTGTCATGACAGAATAATGATGTGGAAAACATACTTGTGCATGTTCATCAATGTAAAATCTTTTAAACTTCCCATATTGCTGTTCACTTCACCATTTAATGAAGGGTCTCCATATTTTGCTGCATTTACAATTCTCTAAGACGTTTCAAAATTTAACTTACCATCTGTTGTAGCTTTCACAATATTACTAAATAATTCAGTTATCTGAGAAGGCGGTCTAGTGGTTAGGATTCAGCGCTCTCACTGCCGGGACCTGGGTTCAAATCCCGGTCAGGGAAGCTTTGTTCTGACCTAGTCTTAGGGAATCCTGCTCTGGGAGGGGTTTGGACTAGATGACCTTTCAAGGTCCCTTCCAACTCCTAACATATGGTGATACTGTGATTTCTTTCTGTAAGCTATAGACCTATTTCTACTCTAGGCACCTTAAAAGAATCTACTGTAATGAGTTACTAAGTTATTAGAATGCTATTAAATCCATGTGACAAGATTGCTATTCTTACATGAATGAATGGACAGGAAAAACCATTTTTAATCAAGATTGATTAATCAATGCATTACCTCTCAGTTCTACATACCAGTACAGTAACGCCCATTTGAAGCCAGAACAAATCCTGGTTTGCAGATGCATTTAAAACTCCCATCTTCATTTATGCACATCCCATTTGAACACATATTCACAGTGGTACACTCATCATGGTCTGCAAATATTGCAAAGAATACTACTTATAGTTCCTCACCTTCTAGAAGATGATACAGTAAAAATAAGTGATCAGGACTGATGTAACGTGCTTCACTTAAATAGCAAATTCTATTCACAACTCTCATGAAGCACCTGAAATATTTTCGCTCTACAGACAAAGCAACAATTTTTTTTCCCACTGTGATCAATTACTTTGTGTGTTTCAGCAGACTGCATATGGAAGCCCATAGTATGTCTTTCTCTCTCCCATGAAACAATAAAAAGCTGCAACCACCAAACAGAGTTAAGAGCATGCTGTTTACCTAGGAAGCTTTTTTGATACAGTATAGTCAAAATTAAAAACAGCTGTTTCTTCAACAGTGCTGATACATGGAGGACTTGCCATGAAGCTTTAATGAAAAATGTTACTCCTAGCACTGAGTTACTTGGGCATTTTGAGAAGAGATGCATCTTCAAAACTGAAAATTACCTGAAAGTTTTCCTCAAAATCACGCAGTTCTGTATAACAACTATTTGAATTCAGAGGCTTTAAGTTCACCTCAGGTCATACCTTCCTTCCAAAAAGGCAATCCTTAAGGATCCTTAACTGTAGCACGAAGTACAATTTCTAGAATCAACAAGCTAATGCCTGCCCCACTATCTGGAGGAGTTCTTACCCACACAATTTTTCCCATCTGTAGTCAGTTCAAACCCAGCATTGCAAATACACTGGAAACTTCCATCAGTGTTTACACACCGGCCATTTTTACAAAAAACACCATTCTGGATGCACTCATCTATATCTAAGGGGAAAAAAAAATTTAAAAAATCACACAATCAGAGAATTCCTGGAAGATAAAAATGTATACAGTGATAAGTACTGCTTTGAAAAATACTGGTATGTTATTTAAACATTAGTATTAGAAATCATTTTCCAAAGATGGTTAAGAATTTATTCTCATCACATCAAGACACAAAAACTATTATTTACAGACGTACAATAAATTCTAGATGTCATGATCCTTGGGAATTACTTTATGAATACCTTTAAACACCTACTCACACCTTTACCTGTGTACTTACATATATGTGTACTTGTCACACTGACAGTCTATTTCCTGGGTTTTACGAGCTCCCAGCTGGGGAATCCCCTGGCCAGGTGACAGATATTCCACAATAATGAATAAATGTTAAAAGACAAAAGCAGAACAAACAGAATGGTAGTCCAGAACTAGAGTTCCAATTAATAAGACAACTGTTGAGATTTAGTGAAATTGCATCGCTAACATTTTTACAACTCCTGTTGGATCTGACATAATGGATTAGAATATTTGCAGTGTGAAACGAGGCAAATTTTCTTACCAATGCAAGCTTGTTTGGTAGGAGTCCTCTGGAAACCCACATGGCACTTGCAGTAATAGGAACCAGGTGTGTTGACACAGTCTCCATTAGAGCATGGGTTTGATGTGCACTCATCAACATCTGTTGTCAGCACAGTTGAGTATTAGTAATTTCACTAGGTATACAACATTTGTTTCAGTTCTAGAAGTTTCTAAGTTAAAAAGAGGGTAACTAACAGTCAAATGCTAAATACTAAAGCTTCTTGGTGCAAAATCATTGCTTTCCTAAGAACACAGAGCTTTTCTTAGTTAAAGTTGGCAGATATTTTTAACAAGTGAAATGCTACAGCATCATTTATACACATTTTGAAAGACAAAATAAAAAATGTGTGAGGATTTTGAGACATGGGATCTGACAGTTGCCTACTAAAACTGAACAAAACTTTATTCAACATAGTTTCATTTAACTGAATGACCATTCATTCTTCTTCAGAATACAACCAACACAAATCAAAACTGGCATTTATAATCAGAGCAAATCAAGGCACTCATCACCACTCTAACCTTCCCCCCATTATATTACAGTATTATTGTAGAAACTTGAGGAGGAGCCACACACCAGCAGGAAGGATTCTTAATGAGACCAGAGTCTGTGCACCACATCTCAATTATTTATGTTCCATTGCATCCTCAACTCCAGTCTTTGCATTTGAGAAGTGACAGACTTAATCTACCCTTCTCTACAATGTACCTTACTCTTCTTTCCAAAGGATTTTGGAAAAGGCAAAACAATGGAATAATCCATAATCATACTTAGTTCATTCACATTTCAATGGTAGCTGACAGCACCACTCCAATAAAACCACAGGAAAGAAGCAAAGTAAAGAAAAGAGAAATTCAGAATGTTAAATACAATGAAGAAAACAATATTTGTATCTTTATAGTGCAGTAGATGCCTAGGTAATTACAGTAGTTTCCTGCTCTCATGCTTCTGTTCTTTGCTTGTATCACGAACAGTGTGGCCAGCAGGAGCAGAGAGGTGATCTTGCCACTGTACTCGGCACTGGTGAGGCCACACCTTGAGTACTGTGTGCAGTTTTGGGCACCACAGTATAGGAAGGACATCAAGGTGCTGGATAGGGTGCAGCGAAGGGCAACTAGGCTGATCAATGGTCTGGAGAACAGGCCTTATAAGGAGAGGCTTAGGGAGCTGGGGTTGTTTAGCCTGGAGAAGAGGAGGCTGAGGGGAGACATTATCACTCTCTTCAGCTACCTGAAAGTGCGTTCTAGGGAGTCAGGTGTTTGTCTCTTCTCCCTTGTGACTAGCAGTAGGACTAGAGGGAATGGGTTCAAGGTGTGCCCTGGCAGGTTTAGATTAGATATTAGGAAAAATTTCTTCACCAAAAGAGTGGTGCAGTATTGGAATAGGTTGCCCAGGGAGGTGGTAGAGTCACCATCCCTGGAGGTTTTCAAAAAATGGGTAGATACAGCACTTTGGGGAACGGTCTATGGATAAGAGTAGTGTAGGGCTTTCGGTTGGACTTGATGATCTTGAAGGTCCTTTCCAACTGTGATCATTCTATGATTCTCTTCAGCTGGTTGTTGGGATGCGTGCTAGATCAAATAGTTTTTCCTCACTGCTCAACTGATATGGGACTCAAGGAGGATTGCATGTAATTTCTTCAGAACAAAGTCCTCAGCTACCAACAAAATGCCAAACTCTAAATCACATTTTCACATGAATGTTTGGTCAAATGTCTTAATTCAAATCACTTTACTGTACATTTATGTTGCCTTTGTACAGGTGAGGACAGGGGAGACTTACACATACTAAATACAGTGTGAATCTATTTTGTTTAGATTTCCTACAGAGAATGACATTTATGACTTTCTTTATCAATGGCTTCAACTTGCTTCATCTGTTAAAGAAAACATGTTCATGCTAGAAACATGTTAGAAATTTCACTGTAAATTAATTTATAAGTTGTATAGCAGGAATGCAGTGTTGCTCTATGAAATAGCAGACTTAAGCTTAGAAAATACTTCCAAAGCCATGTGCATCAGATGATTTCCATATAAAATATGCATCTTAAGAAGCTTTTATTTTTATAAGCTCTTGATAGAAGAGGGAAATGGCAAATATATGTTAATCTAAAGGAGTTGTTGGCTTTGAGTTTGCACTGAAAGCACGCGTATTCCAGCAGTATAAACAGGAAACACAGGAGACAGAGATATTTAACCCATTTATTCAACCTCCCAACACATGCCTCTTCAATGTAAAATATTTCTCTTTCACCACTTGCATTGCACTTATCTCCACTTTTCAGTGTTTCATCTGTAACACTTGCCAAAATTTTGCTAGACACAGTATGGAATTTCCAAAACCCCTAAGACTAACTGTTATTGGCTTGAGAGCAGCCCTGAAGAAAGAGGCTCAGGGGTGCTGGTGGATGAGAAGCTCAACATGATCCGCCAATGTGTGCTTGCAGCCTGGGGGGCCAACAGTATCCTGGGCTGCATTAAGAGAAGTGTGGCCAGCAGGTCGAGGGAAGTGATTCTCCCCCTCTACCCTGCTCTCACGAGACCCCACCTGGAATATTGTGTCCAGTTCTGGAGCCCCTATTACAAGAGTGATACGGGGGTGCTGGAGCGAGTCCAGAGAAGGGCTACGAGAATGATCAGAGGACTGGAGCACCTCTCCTACAAGGACAGACTGAGAGAGTTGGGGCTGTTCAGTCTGCAGAAGAGAAGGCTCCAAGGAGACCTTATTATGGCCTTCTACTATCTGAAGGGGGCCTACAAGAAAGCTGGTGAGGGACTTTTTAGGAATTCAGACAGTGACAGAACCAGGGGAAATGGATGCAAGCTAGAGGAGGGTAGATTTAGGTTGGATATTAGGAGGAAGTTCTTCACTATGAGGACATTGGAACAGGTTGCCCAGAGAGGTTGTGGAAGCCTCATCCCTGGAAGCTTTTGAGACAATGCTTGATGGGGCCCTGGGCAACCTGATGTAGTGGATGGTGTCCCTGCCAGGCAGGGGGGTTGGAACTAGATGATCTTTAAGGTCCCTTCCAACTCTGACTATCCCATGATCCTATGACTCTGTAATAAGTCTGAAGATATATTACAAAATCTAAAATATGGAGATTTGTATTTGCAAAACAACTAAAATTCCACACAGTTCAGCTACAGGCTTGCTGCCTCTTTTAAGGTCTTTGCAGGTTTATCCAGTTTTTATAAACAGAATGAAAAAAACCAAACCACATGGTAATATATTACAGCCATCTATCAGTTTTGGGGAAACGGACTGACCATTCAGTGTAAGATCACTTATGACACCTGTGGTCCTTGACTCATCAGGCATGTTCCACCACGAGAGCAGCACAGTGTAGTATGGAACATCATTATTTTTTTTTATTTGGCAGAAGAATTTTGAAATAAGAATTTTTGTTAACTCTACACAAAAATATCTAATGAGCTCTGGCTTTTTAATTTATTGCTGGAGGGGAGGTAGCAAAGAATAGAGCAGCATGAAAGCACTGTTGACTCATATACCTTTAACCTTATCCCATGCAGTGAAATGGAACTATTCCAATGCGCCAAGACTGTCCTTTCAGTAATGAGAAAAGTATCCAAGTAATCCAAGTTAGATTCAAGGAAGCATTTTATTTAATTTAATATGTATCAATACACACAGAAATTGCATGCAGGTAAGTTCCTGCATACATTTCTAAGACAACTTTCTGTGTGATTTATAGCAACTACCATTCACAAATCACTCAATCAGTGTGGCACTTCAGATATTCTGGCTACTTCTTTGTAATATAATTAGAAAATAACAGTGAAATAAAGCTGTGTTATCTAAGAAAAATATTCGTAAAGTATGCTCTTTAAGTCTTCTAAACACAACCAGCTACTCAAAAGGCAAACCACTGAAGAGTTAAAATAATTAGTAATGATTGATTTGTTTCACACACGAAAAGATACACAAAGTGGCTGTTAAACTTGCTGGAAGTCATTACTGGTTTGGTTTTTTTGTCCCCCTGCTTTTAATTTAGGACATTACTGTAGCTGACACAGGACCACCTGCTTTAGTTACACCAACCAAAATGTTTGTTTTGATATCAGTGCATCCAAAACTGCCTTAGTATTCAGACCAGTGTTTCATGCTGAGTTGTGCATAATGAAGTCAAGATGAAGTTCCCTAAGTGAACCTTTTTTCCTGGGCACGAAAAATTATGTTTTAGAGAAATAAACAAGTGAGCAGTTATTCTTGCCATGTACCTGTCGATCTAGTCTCACAGGTTTTAGGCACTTGAACCTCAAACTGAAAATCAGATACAACTTCACTATTATCTCTATTAGCCTGGGATGGAAGAGAACAGCAAGGCTGGTGGCCTACAGAGTGATCCCACAGAAAAGAAAGCACTAGAATACCAGTCAGCTGTTAAGAACACATTATATCTTTCTGTCAATCAATTTCAGCACCCAGATACGTAAATCTGATGGGCCTTTTAAACCACAGGCAGTTGTCCTAATTCATTTTTTCGTGCACTATTTCTTCTATGAGAATAGAAAAGTAAAAAAAGTTTAAAGTAAATTCAAATTACTTTACTTGCTGCAACCTAACGATAAAGGGACAGAAAGACAAAACAGATGAAGCATTTCACAATAGGCTCAACCACAGAGTTTAAATCATGTTCTGGACTAATCCGAAAAGCCATTCTCAGGTGAAATTAGTACATTAACACCTGGTCACAAAGGCTGAGAAACCAAAAGGGAACCAAAGGCACTGAACCATTTCTCATGCACCCGCAGTGTTCACTTGAACTGGTGTTCACTTGAACTGATGTTCACTAAAAGATCACAGAAGCTCAAGTGAGGCATTTGTTTTACCTACTTCCCTAACATTTTGCAGTATTATTAATTCCTAGTATTTAACTTGGAGTTACCCTTTACTTCGGAGTCAACCACTTTCATGAAGATTTCCTGTGGTTCTGACTTCATTTTCCACAATTCATTTTTTCCTAGACTCTTAAATTCACAGAATCACACAGAATATTAGGAGTTGGAAGGGACCTCAAAAGATCACCTAGTCCAAGCCCCCTGCCACGGCAGGATTCCTTAGACCAGGTCACACAGAAGCGTGTCCAGACGGGTTTTGAATACGTCAAGAGAAGGAGACTCCCCAACCTCTCTGGGCAGTCTGTTCCAGTGCTCTGGCACCCTCACTGGGAAAAAATTTCTACATGTATTCACATGGAACCTCCTATGCTTCAGCTTACAACCATTGCCTCTTGTCCTGTCACTGGGCTTCACTGAGAAGAGCCTGACCCCATCCTCCTGACACACACCCTTCACATATTTAAAAGCATAGATAAGGTCACCCCTTAGCCTCCTCTTCTCCAAGCTAAAGAGACCCAGCTCCCTCAGCCTTTCCTCATAAGGAAGATGTTCCAGCCCTTTCATCATCTTGGTGGCTCTGCACTGGACTCTTTCCAGCAGTTCCCTATCCTTCTTAAACTGAGGGGTCCAGAACTGGACACAAGATTCCAGATGCGGCCTTACCAGGGTAGAGTAAAGAGAAAGAAGAACCTCTGTTGACCTACTAACCACACCCCTTCTAATACACCCCAGAATCCCATTGGCCCTCCTGGCCACAAGAG
>VWZX01004246.1:0-11427 GCA_013399015.1 Galbula dea
AGAATTAATTCTGTTCTAATTCAAACCATCACAATGAAGAAAAGCAAAAGTTGTGTGCAGAAGCAAAGCAAAGCAAAAAGTTCTATTCTCTACTTCCAACAGCAGGTGATGTACAAACACTTCCTGAGAAGTAGGAGACTAGTACATGTAGCAGTTCCCCTCGAATACAAATGCCTTAATAATGAAGCCTGCTCCCTCCCCGCCTGCACCCTCCAACCCCACCCCAGCACCTCCTTTCTCTTAGGTTTTGTTGCTGAGCATGACACCATATGGTAAGGAATATCCTTTTGGTCAAATTAGGTCAGTTGTCTTAGCTACGTCCTCTCCCGACTTCTTGCCAGAGGTTTTCTCATAGATTTCAGAGTAATGTTAAGGTTTGGAAAATTTACTTAACAATGGAAATCAGAGGTTATCTAGCATTGCCTGCTAACATCAGCAGATGTGTTTCATTTCTTGCATTCTTTTCATTGTATGCAATATGTGTTCATGAAGACAATTTTAACACGAAGATTTTGCAGGGATAAATACTTGTAGCTGTGAATTACCTGGGAGAATTGTATTGAACCCTCAAACAAAGCTATGCATTTTCAAATCTGGGCTATGAATCTGTGGTTTCTGAGTTCTCAGATTAGGGACACGTGGAAGATCTAGCTAAAGCTTTGCATCCTATGGGAAACAGTTACTGAAAAAAGCCTTAAGTAATGTATTCCTCAGAAATAAAATGGATATAGAGACTTTAGAGAGAACAGCATCAACTCTTTCACAGGTAATGGTAGAAAGGCATTCTAAAAGAAAAACCTATTACCAAGGAAGCAATTCCAAGGTCCTAAAGGTGAAAGAGACTGCAAAGGAATGCTACTGTAAGGTACTGTACAAGTTCTGTGTTGGAGTTTTCTTCCAAAACCATCAGCTAGCATAGAATAAACGTGAGCTACTATATCACTCCTTTTGTTTAGAGTAAGTTTCATTATTATTTTCAGTGAATATTTATATCACAATAGGGTCCAGATGCCCCAGTCAAGACTGGGTCTTCATTGTCTCAACTGCTCTGCAAACACGCACAAAGCCAGATTTCCTTCTTTAAAACAGACACAATCAAGCCAGACTGTCAAAGGCATCCTTGTGTAAGCTTCTTGCTGGTAAAACAGTCTTTCTCTCTTTGAAACTAAAACTGTGTTTGGATAGTGTGTGAGAAAAACGAACTGTGGAGAGAGTCCTATGTAAATCAGATACTAAAGTCTAATAAAATCATACTGCAAACTTTTGATTACAGTGCCTGTTAAACATAACAACTCCATTTTCCTTCAGGTAGGAAAAACTAAGTTAGAAAAATAAAATATAGGTGAATCAGAAAAATATTTTCATCAATAAGACATGCTACCAGTGATGCTGAGAAGCAAGGCAACTATTGTACTGAATAAGCTGCAAAATAGGGAAGTTGAATACAGATTGGTCAGTGTCTGTGTACACAGAAGAGGTGAGCTAGAAAGTATGATCCACAAAATAATCAGAAACAAGAACTGTGAAAGTCTAACATTCGGTCCTGTACTAGCTTGCTGATTTTGAATTAAACAGGTAACAGGATATTCAGGTGACTACATGAAGCTCAGAACTTGTCATACACACATTCACTTACATGTATGTGCACATAGACACTAAGTATCTCTGGTGCTGTCATAATGCACATGGAGATGGGTCTTACTTGTGTAAGAACTCCCTCTTGCCATACTACAGAGTTGAGAGAGGCTAACGCTGCTGTTTCTATCTTTGTGGCAGTTATCTGAGCAAATAAACTTCAAGGTGGATACACAATGACTTTTCAAAACAAGTCATACACTCTTTTAAAAAACTTACAAACAGGTACAAGTAATGTAGAAATCAGATAACTATGCAGTTGATAAGAGAATTAAATTTACCATTTGAAGCTTTATCCCCAAATAGGGAACTTTCTGCTTTCCCAGAAAGGCTCTGACCACAGCTCTTCCATTCACTTAGCTGTTCATAACAGATTCCATATGCTTCTGTAGAGATGTCTATATTATTTTCTGAACACTGTCAAGTTAAATAACATGCATCCATCCCATTTAAAAATCATTTAAGATAAGAATTATTTTAGAGCCAATCAAAACAGAATCCAGAGCATAGCTTGGTACACAGCTCAAAAGGAAGAGTACTGTGGTTCTGCTCTGAGTCTGCTCTTGTGTCTTTGTTGGTGTTTAGTGATTATCTACTTCATGGGACATTAATAATCCTTTGAAAAAGGTCCCAGGTCTCAGTTTCTTTTATTTTAGGCTACATAATCATGTTTCCTTTGGCTAGTTCTCCTGCCCTGAGTTTTATGTCTGGTTGTATTCTGATTTTGTTTCAACATCCTATCGAAACTCTTCTGTGGCCCCCCTTTGATGTCTCCTGGAACAGAAGTTTTTGGAGTGCCAATCTCCTCAGGCTAGCAACTTGTATCTCAGCCTTATTGCTTGAATGAATGGAGAACCAACACCTTTCTTTACATCTGAACTGAAATGGAGGAAAACAGTCAAGCAAATTTAACAGATAGGTTCTTTGAATTACTTAGGTGAAGGAATGCCTCATTCCCTACATAAAGTGTGAGACAGATAGCTTAATAAATTCTTTGGAACATGCACTGTAAAGGCTTAAAGATTGCTGTCTGAATTCTTACCTGCACAAAATGTATCAGGCACCTCAGTTAGGTAAGTAAACTCCACTGAACTTCTTTCCCTAGCTTCCTCAATGCTACCTAATATCTTCCTAGATGCTTGAAGACTTGGCCTGCTGTCCTCCAGCATTAGCATAGCTGTTGTTTTTAACGACTTTTACCATTTTTTAAATTTTGTTTGAAGAACAAAATAGTAGAGAAATAGCACTGCAGTAATTGTATACAGCACGATCCCTATTGTGACACCACAGAAGTCTAGAGACTTTGAATGTTGTTTCTCAAAAGTGGCTTTGGCTCTGGCTTTTTTACAGGAGATCTAGCTTGAACCAGCTTCCAGTTTCTGCTTTTTAAACCTCTACCATAATTAGACATTTTCTTGTAAGCCTTTGGTATCTTCAGAACAGCTGTGGAGAAAGCTAGTTCCTTTTGAAGGGTCAGTGTGTGGGACAACTTTCCCTTTAAGTTGGTAGTGTCTCTGAACTTTTGGTTGTGTTTTTAAGTATAATTTTTGTAGTAAAAGAAGCACTGAAACAGGACACACTTCAGATTCTCCTATGGATTTAAACTTATTTAATGCAATATATCAACTTTGATCCTAAAAGATATAGACATAAAACAATAGACAAAACTGCCCCTGGAATTGCACCACCTCAGAAATTATAGAAAAAAATGTGGCAACTGATGCCTTCCAGCCTTGCCATTTACCTCTTTAAATCTATTTTATTCCTTTGCCTGGATTTTGTGGATCCTTATATATGTTACCTTATCTATATTTCTATTCTGCTCCACTCCTACTGACACATGACCCACAAATAATCTATTTTTATTTAACACAGCTCAGCCTCCTGAGACATTTCAAATCTTAAAAATGATGTAATTTGTCTCACCTCCTTTTCAGCCAGTGGCAAGAGATAAATAGCTAAAGAGTCCATCCTAAAAGAAGCATCTGTGGTCAGTAGCTGGAGCTGCTTTTCAGAAGTTCTGTCTCATTCTCTGCTGACTGTGAAAGGATGCTAGCACAGGATGCTAAATGCCTCCCATGTGGGTGACTGAAGTTACAAGTTGACTTTTACCAATTGCATTTTATCACTCATTGGTATGTTCAGGTTTCTGTGCTCTTGATTTTTTTGTGACTTCCTGGTATGAAAGTGCCTCTAAACTGGCCATCAACATTAAGCAGTTTCCTTTGTAATAGTAGTCACATTGGAAAATGCAATCTTAGGAAAGGTATCACTCTCTTTCGGCATGCTCAGTAGCTAATATTCTGTGCTGGTATTCTCTAAATCTCTTAATTGATTCCAAAGACAGTTTTTGTTGTGTTACAATCTTGCATGATTTATCAGATTTGTAAAAGTTAGAAAGCTGCATGGATCAGATGACTGATAATGGGAAACACACTTTTACCTTCAGTTTACTGGTTCAAGTCCAACGTATGGACAGCAAGCAAATACTGCTCATGCTCTGGGTCTGGTACGTAATACACATGTATCAGAGAATTCCTACTCTGTTACCAGTGTAAAATGGCAATATCATTAAATTAATTGTAATACTTGGGGGTTTTTTTATGACAGTAACAACTGGTGCAAGAGACTGATGAGATAATGCTAACTGCTTGAAACAGTTTCTCTAGAACACAGACTTAGCACAACAGCAAGCAAACTATGGGGAAGCTTTCACCTGTGCATCTCCTGTAATAAGAGAAAGAGATCAGTAGAGAAACAGCACTACTAGAAGTCATTACCTCTACCTTGGCACTCAACAGCTACAGTAAGAACACATGAAAAAGAATAAAGCACAAATCCTAAGCTAGTAAGTTCCATAAAGTATGCCCTCGAATATCCAGAGAAGCGGCAGGAAGTGAAGATGACCCAAACCCAATGACAAGTGAAAGGAACATTATCTTAGGTTTATTTCCAAATTGTAGTTTGAAAATGTGTTTCTCCAGAACATTATTTTCAGTAGAACTGCCACAAAAGATGCATACAAAGCCATTCATAGGTTTTAAAATATCCAGGTATTGCCCAAAGTTCACGATAGGGACTCTTATCTGATTTCCACAAAACTGGTAAAGAAGCAGACAGCATGTGCAAGCACTTTAATGCAATACTACCCTGGATCAATAAAAGTCTGGAATGCATCCCTCCCTCTAGGCTTCCTCCATTTGGAGAACATCTGTCCCATTTCCTTTGTTCCCAAAGTCTTCTTTTGATTTGTCCCCAAGTCCATTCCTGGTTAAGCTGTCTTACTGTCAGTGCTGCAGATGGGAACATTGTGTATTTGTCCGCATAGAGTAAGAAGGTGTATTCTTACTCTTACACCAACAGGCTACTCAGTCATAGTTCAGCTGAAGGTCATTTTGCTCACTTGATGATTCTTCATTTTGCAAAGTTATGATCCTAGTAACTGTATCAGGGCATTTTTATCCATAAACCCTACTTAGTTTCTATTACTAAGATATTTAGTGCTAAGGCTTATTGGAATACACCTAAAGTCTGTGAGGTTCAAGAACTTCCTGGTTTTTTATTGTTTCCATATTCACAGTCTTCAGTGAAATAAACTGATGAGGAAAAAAAGAAACTATGGCCACTATATAACTTAAACCAAATTATTTCTGTGCAAAAAGTAGATTTCAGTTGGTTATTTAGATGTTCTTAGGCAGCCCAGGATCATAATGTTTAATACTGGTAATAATCATGTATTGCTACACTGCAAGAACCACAGAGTTTATTATGAAGTGTAGCATTTTCTTCCAAAATTGTGGTAAATATATATATACATACAAATGTGTATAGGTACTTCACATAAATATATTGAAATCTATCCTATCCAAGAACAGTAAGACAAAAATGACATCACTTGCTGAATACTATATAGTTAAGCTAAGAGAGTCAAACAGGGATCAGAACAAAGCAAAAGCTTTGCTTGTGCCTGGGACCCACATCTCAAGTGTGTTAATTCCTTTAACTTATATAATGCACATGTAAAGCCTAATTTACAAAATCCTAACCAGTCTGAATTCAATCTACTTTTACCTGTCTTTTACAACAAGAACTTATGAGCACTAGTGTAAGTGATTTCAAAGACAGGTGTTTGGCCAGTTTAAAAACTCAGGATTCAATAGTTTTATGGTAATGCTGTGTTAGAAGGCTGCAGTTGAGGAAAATCTTCATTAAAGCATAATTTTAGGCTTCAGTGCCTTTGCACTTCAGACAAAGATACTGTGACAAAATTCCCCTAGATATAGGCTAAGGAGCGTAAACTGCTGCACAGGGGTTCGTCACCAACAGGGGTGGATATAACCTAATTTTAAACAGTACCTCAGATGTGCATAGCCTTCTAAGGACACTAATTTATTTTCTGTGATTTAAAAAGTTAAGCATTTCCAAAGGAGGCCCTGGCACAGTCAGACAATATCAGCCAGCACACATGAGGGAATCAAGCACTCTGCCTCTTTGCAAACATTGGCCCCTCTGCAACAAGACCAAAAAATCTGCAATACTCTTCATGAGGGGTGATATCATGCAAGAAAATTGCTACATCCTCATTTTTACCCTGAAGTTGTCATATAGCAAAGCCAACAGAATGCATCTTCAGAATTCTAGTTGACACAACAAAATTTACTTGTTTAACTAATTGTGTTGAGTGGAGAAGAAAAAATAAGATTTCTTTCTGCCGAATGGTACAGGAGTTTTCTAAATCAAGATTTTATCTAACATTTTTAATTTATTTTCTTAATTTTTTATAATAGATAATGGAGCCAATAATGAATGAAGCTAACCAGAGACTTCTGGTATGCAGATCGAGAAAAAAAATGACAAAAGCACTGTCAGCATATTAGCAACTAGTATGTGACTTACTAGATAATAAGATTTTTAAAGCATGTTCTTAAAACACAGCCTGCACAACTACATTGGATTTGCATTTATGCTCATACAATTTACAATTGTATGGTCAAATCACTTGCATCTTTTTGATGGTTCACAGCAAATTTTCATTTGTCATATAGAACATATCAATTTTTAACAAATATAATTAAACTTGAAATTAATGTGGAAAAAGCTTATTTTTAGTATTTGTTCTCGCTAATGAAGTATATGAAGGTGAGCATACAACAAAACATTTAAAACACTGAGATAAAATGTGAATATGTTGCAAGTTTTATTAATTGATAAACACACCATCATAATTCACTATAGCTGCTGGATAAAATGCAGTTCAAGCACAAAATCTCAGAACATATGTGACCTCTAGTGGGAGAATATGAATAACTGGAAGAAAAACAGCTGCCAGTGGAAGTAAACAGTAACATTTCCTGTTCCCTCTTAATTTTCCCTAGAAAGAGATTGGGACAGCACTACCTTCTGTAATTCAAGAGAGTTATTCTTCTGCACCACTGACAGAAGAAACTGAGGAGGAAGCATCAGCGCCAAAATTAATTGATGGGTCTTCAGTGCAGGGGTCTGGGGTTCTTGGACCCCAAACTCAAGACGGTTAGTAGGAAAGTGAAATGAGGTTTGCATGCGCAGCTTTGATTTTGAGTGAGGCCACTTTGCTGGCTTATGAATGTCTCTCTCTCTTAATGAAAATGAGGTAAGTAATTTCTCTCCCTCTCTTACTGAAGAGATGTATAAGAAACCTGTCTTGAATCCCGAAGTCATATAAGTGCCTAGTTAACACGTTTCCATACAATTTCATGAAGAAAATAACTATGTGCCACTGAAGATTTTTTCCAAATAAAATTTTACTTAGCACTTAAACACTTACAACTTAAAAATATTCCAATGGTTGGCAAATGCTACTAGTACTTTTTTATTGACTTAGATTTCAATTTCATTACCAATTATCTTTATTTTATAATGATTTAACACATTTTTATGTGTTCACACATAATGTATGAACATACATAACTGCCCTTCAGTTAGTTACTGCTGTCTGCTTGTAACTGGCAGAGATTAAGAAGGCAAATCTTCCATGTAGCCACAACTGATCTGGAGAAAAAAACTCATTTGCAAGAAAAGCATTTTCATACTCATAAATATGCTACTATTCTATAAAGTAACCAGAACAAGCAACCAGCCATGTGCTACAAGGAGGAGGAAGATATGAAACATAAAAGTATTTGTATAGGATTAAAAGCTGAAAACCAGATATGCTGATTTATATCTATAATCAAAGGAATGATGTATCAAAAATTCAACACAAACAGCAACTAACATCTTTTCCTACTGAAAATGAAATGCAGACAAACCAGTCAGTGTCACAATTCTCATCAAATCTGAACAGTGCCATCAAAAGAAACTTCTGAATTTACAGTATTCATGCAGGTTTATGTCTCAAATGAAATGGTTTAATTTTTTCATTTTCATGAACTTCTGGTGGTAACCAAATGCTTTGTTAACATGGTTTCCAAGTCACCTTAACTCAGATTGATGCATTTACGAATCACAAAATGTAACTAAACAACATGCAAAGGAAATTGAGGTTCTGCTCCATTGCACTGTAGGAAGGTATTCATTTCCTTACAAATTATTCAGAAATACTATTTACAGAACAAAACTTGGGAAATCCTAACAAGTTTCAGTCATTAGCTGTTATTTCTCCATCCAGATGGAAGTGCACACTTGACAGCTTAGGGGGAAATTGATCTTTGGTTAGCTGCTGTCATTATAGTATTACATTATTATATATTATATTGTTACAATATCATATTGTTATAATCTGAACAACAGTATCAGACCAAGCTAAATTACCCTCTAATATTCACAGGCAGGAAGAAAAAGTTTTAAGCAGACTTTAATCACTTTCTTGTTGCAATTATATGATGTGATGATCAAAACAGAATAAGAGTGAAATTTATTGCAGACAAAATCTTATCATTATGTTCTCAGGTGAGTGTTTGACTGTAGTAATTTGCATATCATTTTTGTATGATTTTTGTTGTAACAAACTGTTTTCCTTTAAATTCTTTGATAGGTCTTCCCACTTGCCTTTTGTGTACATGCTTAGGGACCACAGTCTACTGTGATGATCACGAGCTGGATGCTGTGCCACCATTGCCTAAGAAAACCACATATTTCTACTCACGCTACAACAGAATCAGGAAGATCAAAAGAAATGACTTTGCAAATTTAAGTATGGGTAGTACAATTGTTGCAATTAGCTTTAACTTCTATTATTCCTGGCTCATACTAATGAACACAGTGATTCACTTGATGTAATGTTTGATGACAGTAGGATTATACACATAAAGGACATATGGAAAAGTGTTTTGCTACTTTTGAACGCATTCTCTGACAAAGTTTTGAATTGTCAGGAATAACAACACTCATCTATCTTTTTGCTGTTACTTGTAATCAGCTTTAGAAGGGGAGTCAAAAAAACCCCAAACCTCATAGAACATTTATAGCAGATTAGAAAGTGCTGTACTCCTAAACAAGACAAGTTCTCAGGTAGACATACTTTCAAAGATTTGTGAAGTATGCATGAAAGGAATTTTACCTTTGAATTTTACCTTTAAAGTGTATGTTAATTGGCTTACCCCAGAATTATGTAAGAAAACATTCAGTAAATAAAAACTGCTAATCCAAAACCATTTGTGGCCTGAAACTGGCCAAAATTGGTTATTAGGGAGCTTGTATTTTCACATTTCCTACTTGTTTAGAGGTAGGAACTGCTATACACACACCACTTTGAATATCAAGCTAAATTCTTGGGGGTTTGTGTTAGACCTAACTTTTTGTAAGTGATGTTTATTGATTTCATGATAAGAAGTGTAGAATCAGTACCAAAAACAGCTACTACAATAATTCAGGGAAATGTAAAGTTACTTTTATGAATGAAAACGGAAAGTGTCTGGCTTGCTCAAACCAAGATGAAACACATACTTTAGCAGAAGAATAAAATAAAAATGAAAAACACTCTGGATCAAAACCAGAAGTAAATTACAAAATAATATATTTTAAATTAATGTATAATAATGCACTGGTACTCAGACATTGTTCTCTTTTGCCAAAAATAATTTTTTTTTTTATTGGAAAAAGTGTTTAAATGTATTTTAGAAAAATGTCAATAGATAATTTTCTTAAATATAGGAAAATACTGAAAATAAAGAAACATGGTACAAGGTGGTTTATCACCCTTTAAATGTTATTTTTCAAAAAGACTTATCTATTTGGAAGAATCCCAGAACACACAGAAATTTTAAAACTATTAACTTTAAAATCATTCAGTGAAAGATTATGAAGAATGACTCAGAATTCTAAACAGGCTGAAAAGGAGATGTTGGTCCTCCTGTTTAGGAGAACTGTTCAGATATGGATTCTTGCATTACATACAGAGAAAGAGCTGTCAGGAATGGATCCTATTCAAGACACTTCACCTGTAATTCAAACAACCCATTTGCTTTTATCTTTTTTAAAAAAATTTAGGAAATACATTCTTACATGCTTGCTGTATCTTATTTCTTTGCCAGACAATTTAAAAAGGATTGATTTGACTGCAAACTTTATATCAGAGATCCATGAAGATGCCTTCCGAAGTTTGCCCCAACTAGAGGAGCTGGTGCTCCGTGACAATAGGATAAGGCAACTCCCTGAGTTACCACCTACCTTAACATTCATCGATGTTAGTAAGAACAGGCTTGGTCACAGAGGAATACGTAATGAGGCTTTTAAAGTAAGTCTGAGTTTGTTGGGAAAATCTTTTCTTCCTCTCTCCAAATGATGTGTTGATAAGAGAAGCCTAAATGTCTCTCTACAGTAGTAGAATCTTTACACAAATTAAGATTATAGGTACCATGACTCTGCTGGCTGCTGAATAATCTATAAAAGTGGAGCAACATGTATGAGCATGATCAGCTGGACACAAGAACTCTTTTTATTGCCCGTTACAAGGATCCATACAAGACATGATTGCCCACAAAGAATATATGAACCAACTACTCACATGACTAACAAGACTTCAGAAAGCTGCTTGATGTTCCTTTACAAGAAGGCAAGAAGGAAAATAAAAGCCATGGAAAATCACAGCATGGGTAACAAGCAGGATGAGCTAGAGGCCATGGTCCAATTGGATAGATTTGACCTAATTGCTATCACGGAAACATGGTGGGATGATTCACATGATTGGAGTGCAGTATTGGAGGGCTACAGGCTATTCAGAAGGGACAGATTAGGAAGGAGGGGCGGGGGTGTTGCCCTCCATGTTAAGAGCTGGATAGACTGTGAAGAACTGTCTCTGAGTAAGAGGCATGACCAGGTTGAGAGCTTATGGGTGAAACTTAAACATCAGAACAAAGATCAGCTTGTAGTTGGAGTCTATTACAGGCCACCTGATCAATTGGAGCATGCTGATGAGGCCTTCTTGCTTCAACTGCAGGAATCTATAAGCTCACCGGCCCTCGTCTTGGTGGGAGACTTTAACCACCCAGACATCTGCTGGAAGACCAATATAGCAGGCTGTAGGCAGTTTAGGAGACTTCTGGAGTTTGTGGATGACAACTTTCTGGTACAGGTTCTAGATGAACCAACCAGAGACAAAGCACTGCTAGACCTGGTGCTAACCAACATGGAAGAACTCATTAAAGATGTCACAATTGGAGGAAGTCTAGGCTGCAGTGATCATGCCCTAGTAAAGTTCACAATCTCTAGAAATGCAGGCACGGCACAGAGCAAAGTCCAGACTTTGAACTTCAGGAAGGCGAATTTCCAGCTGCTGAGGGATTTAATGGGTGAGGTCCCCTGGGAAACTGTCCT
>VWZX01004246.1:11728-26274 GCA_013399015.1 Galbula dea
AACATCACCCCCATTTTTAAAAAGGGTAGAAAGGAAGACCCAGGGAACTATAGGCCAGTGAGCCTCACCTCTGTGCCTGGGAAGATCATGGAGCACATTGTCGTGGAAGTGATGGCAAGGCACATGCAAGACAAAGAGGTGATTCGAAGAAGCCAACATGGATTCACTAAGGGCAAGTCGTGCCTGACCAATCTGATAGACTTCTATGATGGAGTGACTGCAACGGTTGATGAAGGAAGACCGACTGATGTCATCTACCTAGACTTCAGTAAAGCCTCTGATAACAGTTCCACATGACATCCTTATCTCAAAATTGAAGAAATATGGATTTGATGGGTGGACCATCTGGTGGATAAGAAACTGGCTGGATGGACGCAGTCAGAGGGTTGTGGTCAATGGCTCCTTGTCTAGGTGGAGGCCGGTGACGAGTGGTGTCCCTCAGGGTTCTGTCTTGGGACCAGTGCTCTTCAATGTCCTTATTAATGACTTGGACAGAGGTATTGAGTGCACCCTCAGCAAGATCACGGATGACACCAAGCTGAGTGGTTTGGTTGACATGCCGGAGGGGTGAGATGCCACCCAGAGGGACCCGGATAGGCTTGAAAAATGGGCCTGTGAGAATCAAATGAAATTCGACAAGTCCAAGTGTAAGGTCCTGCATCTGGGTAGAAGCAACCCAAGATATGAGTATAGGCTGGGAGAAGAACTCGTTGAGAACAGCCATGCAGAGAAGGACTTGGGGGTCATGATAGACGAAAAGCTGGACTTGAGCCGGCAATGTGCACTTGCAGCTCAGAAGGCTAACCATGTCCTGGGATGCATCAGCAGAGGCATGACCAGCAAGTCTAAGGAGGTGATTCTGTCTCTCTATTCTGCCCTCCTAAGGCCCCATTTGGAGTACTGCGTACAGTTCTGGGCTCCTCAGCATGAAACAGATGTAGATCTCTTGGAGCGGGTCCAGAGGAGGGCCACAAAGATGATCAAAGGCCTGGAGCACCTCCCCTACGAGGACAGGCTGAAGGAATTCGGGTTGTTCAGCCTGGAGAAGGCTTAGAGGGGACCTTATAGCGGCCTTTTAGTACCTAGAAGGGGATTATAGGGCAGAAGGAGAGAGACTTTTCTCCTGGTCTGATTGCAACAGGACACGGGGGAATGGCTACAAGCTGAAGGAGGAGAAATTTAGGTTGGAGATTAGAAGGAGGTTCTTTACCCAAAAGGTGGTGAGGCACTGGAACAGGTTGCCCAGAGAGGTTGTGGAGGCCCCATCCCTGGCAGTGTTTAAGGCCAGGCTGGATGTGGCCCTGGATGACCTGGTCGAGTGCATGTGGCGCCCCTGCCCATGGCAGGGGGCTTGGAACTAGATGATCTTTAAGGTCCCTTCCAACCTGGGCCATTCTATGATTCATTCTATGATTCTATGATGCTACTGCTTCAAACTTACTCTGCTATGTATCTACATGGAATCTTGCTAGAGTATTCATTAAATGTATATTTTCTTTCCATCTTGAAAAGTGGGAAGATTGGAACTTCTGAGTGATCATCCTTCCTTGAGAATTTTGGTGGGGAGAAGAAGTCATGTACTTCTCCTAATTGCATGTGAAATCTGAAGTCATTATGGAATACAGGCTAGCTTCCTATGTTAGACCTGATTCATATGCACTATTCAATTACATCTAAGAAGATAGTCGTAACCAGCCGTCTCTCAATTTCTCCTTTGGAAGACAGGTTCTCAATGAAGCAATCAACAGCAGTTACTGAATCAGGTATTTTCTCCTAACCCAACATAAAGGAGGTGTTGGGCAGAGGAATGATGGACAAAAATCAGTACCCCAAACTGAGTCACTGGCCTATCACCCTTTTCTTCTGCAGTCATCTAATTTTAGCCATGAAGTAGTCTCAGCCTTTTTCTTTGATATTTGCCAAGAACCTTCACCCTTAGATTTCAAAGTTGTGTTAACAGGAATTAAACTAGAACACTGTAATCAAAGAAGTAGTCAGGTACTATGCTAACTCCTGTGTGTAGAAAGGGGGGGAAATAGGAGTACTCTACTGAGCCTTATTGGCTTAGTCAAGTTTATATCTTAGTACTGTTACAATTACCAGATGATGCTCCTTCTTCCAGTAAGTCAATGGAGAAAATTATTTAGCTTTTCAAACTGAATGAGAAATATCTTTTTAGCCCAGGCATTTCTTCTACAGTTACAATTTTCTTCAACACCAACACACTTCTGCAAAATTGAGTAAGCTTTTCAAAAAAGCAGGAAAACAGAATAGGAAGCCTTTCTGCATATGACTGAGAGGCAGGACTTTCACTTTAGCATGACAACATTGAAATTACATCTCTAATTGATAAGTTTCTAGATACTTCAATGATTTTTCCCTTCATTTTAATCCAAATACCTTATCTTTAAGAGCAACAGTTCTTAACCCCTTGCAAATGAAAGTTCAGCACCGTCTTTGAATTTCTGCCTTTTCAACCACATCATATTGAGACAAAACATGTTAGTATCCAGGGGTACTCACTGCAGTTATAGATTTCAAACTTACCTGCTAGAGATTTTTAAAAATGCCTATCATTTTCCTTCTACGTTTTTCTTTTATTTTCTAGGATCTGCATGAACTGCAGCATCTTTACATTACTGACAATAACTTGGATCACATTCCATTGCCGCTCCCAGAAAGCCTCCAAGCTCTTCATCTTCAGGTAGGCTACAAATGAAATGGCTCTATGTATCATGTTCAAATGGTAAATAAAATTGGAAAGGGTAATTATTCCCTTGTTTTGTTTCTTCTGTTTATCCAAAAGTGCACTTACTTGACTAAACAAAATATTGGAAACATACAATTAGCAAATGCAGTAGTTGAAAGAAGTTAAAATTTATCACAGCTAAGCATTACTAGAATTTATAATAAGATTTTTTTCAAACATAAAATTCTAACTTTATTATTAGTAAAGATTAAAGTTATGTTCACAGCTGTCAAGAGCAACATTAGTCTAAGAGACTTAAAAGATAGAAATCCCTCACACTGCTCATACAAGTCTTCCAATGGGAATACTGTTAACAAAGAAAGTTACTTTACACATTGGTTGTATCTATACTCAGCACATTTCATTCTCTTAATAAAGGTTATTCTCAGCTGCTAACATTTTTTCAGACAAACCTTTCCATTTGACTGTGCTGGAATATTCTATCATCATCTTTTTGTAATTTCTTATTTGCTTTTACCGAAAACTTTGGTTCTGAATTCTTACTGTTAACCTTTTCCACCTCTGCTTTTTTCCCTTTACCTTCTCTTGTACCAATACCCAGGTATAATTATGAAAAGATGTTTTCATTTATTACATAGAAAAAAAAAAAGTTGATATACCATTTATAATCTGACCTCTATCTTTCAGTAAATATATCTATAGAAATACTCTGCATCCTAGCCAGCTATTTTTCTTAACCTGCCCATGTCTGTAAACTAAATATTTAGTGCTAGCTGCTACAGACCAAAACTAATGTGCTGGACTTTTTCCACACCAATTTCTGACCAGCAAAGCAGATGTCCTCATTTTAGGAGATAACCTTTCTAGTCTCAATTCCTAGACAATATTGTATTATAGCAATTCATTGTTGAAAATAGTTCACTTCAAGAATAAAAAGCTCAGTGACGGTAAGGTATATAGGAGGAATTTAAATCAAAGGAATAAAACTAAAGCATTCAATTTTCCCTGTACATACACAATTGTGGGTTAAGCTAATGTGAGAGGGCCAAGGGGAAAGAAATTCATCACAGATCAAAAGGCTGATTTGTGCCTTTGCAGGTGAAGACATATCAAGATGTCAGGATGATAATTATGGTTCTATGGGTTTTGGACTGGCATGTGCTGATACCAATTTGTGTTAACAAGTATGACCCTAAAAATGAAAATAGTCTATATTTCTACCAGGCCCCTCCTGCAAAACTTGTCCTTGCTACATAGTTATGTCTCTAGTCACTAAAAATACATTCTTCAAATATATATATTCTTCAAATGTATTTTCAAATGAAAACTGTTCTTCAAAGAGCAAAGAACTACTTTCAGACAACTATTCTGATAGCTGTTTTTCTTTTTTCAAGAACAACAACATTCAAGAGATGGATGAAGACACTTTCTGCAAAATGAAAGATTTTACTTATGTGCGTAGGGCTCTAGAAGACATCAGACTGGATGGTAATCCCATCAACCTGAGCAAAACACCTTATGCATTCATGTGCCTACCCCGTTTGCCAGTTGGTAACCTCATCTAGGCTTTCACAGAAGCTGATGTCATGTGCTATAAGAATTGTTACAGAGAAATTATGAACTCACTGCTAAACTAAGCAAGACACATTTTTTAAAAATCTGATTAATTTGGGACATTTCTATTAATAATGAAACTGATTTCTGAGATACAAAGAATAATATGAAATGTTAAAAGACAACTCCATTATCTACCCAACTGAAAGTTGTATAGCAAAATCAAGAAAAATATTTTACTAAGAAAAACTATACTGAAAGAAATAAAATATCAATGTAAATGCAAATTTTATGCTGAATTATTGAGATCTAATGTATGAATTCTAAAGTTAAATAACTTTATATGTTAAAATCTAACTATAACACAGATAAAAATAAAGTATGTGTATACAATTGAATCTTTAACCTGTTTTCATTAAATCAATTATTTTTCTCTCAGAGACAAATCCATTTTTCTACTTCTTTCCTTAAAAGTCCCTTCATTCTGGAAAAGTAATAACAATATTCAAAAACCCCCATATTATCTTTATCAAGTAGATTCTTTCCTTGAATCAATAACAAAATATAGAGCTTGAACTTGTATCAGATTATCCCTCAAAAGTACATAAACTTTATATTTATGGCTTTGCAGTAATAATTGGGCTTTGCAATGCTGTGATGAGGCCCAAAGCTGTTATCTGTATCTTTTGACAAACTTGCCTGCAGATTATCTGGCTCATAAAATTGTCATGGAAAATAGCCAATTTGAGAAATGCTGAACATTATTCTGCACAGGAAGTGGAAAAAACTCCTCTTGATAAATTTACAGTCACCCAAAATATTGCAGTTCAATATACTAAGGACTAGAATTCAGAGACACAAGTCACAATTACCCTTGTGGAGTGATAACTCTCTTTCCAATTATTTGAAACCACTTCACTGAGCTTTTCTGCTTTACTGTTCCAAGAGTTTCACCAGTTAAAGATTAGGAAATTCCTTCTCTTTGGACAGTTTGAACAAGTTATCCTCTTTTTTGGGTAAGTATTTTACATTTTTTTTTCTAGGAAGAAAGCACCCAGGAAAGATGCAGTAGGTATAGCATAGGTACTTGCTCATTCTGTTCTGAGGAAATTGGCTGTGCTGCACTGAATTCAGTTCCTCACCTCTCTCGCTTCATCCTTTGTGCACTGTTCTACTCTTTTATCACAGAAATTGGGTGCCTGACACTTGCAATGTCTGACTTACTGGCTCCAGAGTGGGACACCAAGTGAGGTGTCTGATGTCTTCCATGCTGCAGAACATTAGTGTCATGGTACACTAGCAAAACAGCTGCAGCTCCCATCAGTCAGTTACTATGATAGAGAGAGTGTGGCATCAAGTTTTGCAACTTGCCTCATTCTGTTTACTGGGTTGCAGGGTGGTATTTCCACTTATTCTGAACCCACAGTCTGAAAACTTATGTTCTGCCCTAAATTCCTTAATGGACCAGGCCTAAAACTACCCTTATAAGACTGTTATCAGAGGCAATATAGTCAATGCTCTTCTCACTTCAGACAATAATTCAGAGGCTAGCAGTAATAATGCCAAGGTCACATGTTTCAACGATGTACAGGACAGCCTGATGCTGTTTCCCACCACTCCTGTCTGGATATGTAGTAAAGTCCTAGAAGTGGAGAGACCCCTATCTCTTCAGGGGTAATTTCTGCCAGTCCTTCTCTGCTAGGAAGTCTACATTCTTAGAAGAGCTTTATTGAGTGAATCACAAAAGAAAAAACAGTGCTGGTTTTAAAATAAAAGGATTGTTGTTACATTTCACAGACAGTTTAGTGCAGCAGTCATTTTTAACATTTTTGATAACATCTGCTGAGACTATGGCAGGAGGAATGAACAATTTGTAACATGTATCTTGGCCGGAGGGATGAACTGTGTTGGAAGGTCATCAAGTGTCTGAAACAGTGGAGTTAAGTTACCCTTGTGCCCTTCTGAGTAAACCCTGTTAACCTGGGCTTTTTTTGCAGTGATGTAGCTATTTCTGCTACTAGGTTCTACACCTGGGAGGATACAGGGTTGTTTCAGGAACACAATCAATTGATCAGTACAAATGTTCCTTCATCCACAGGACCAACCTGGCTTGGCGTGGGAGACCCAGGAGAATCTCAACCGTTTAACACTATGTGATTACTTTAAGTTAAAAGGTGTTGATGTTAAATGCCTAGTCTCTATCAAAGAGTTCATCAAAAAGGAAACCCATGTAGGCACACACTTTGGAAAGGCTGAGGCTGACAGAATTCAACAAGGTGAGAAGTAATGACATCAAATCAAATCAAACTGAACATTGTATTAAGTTACGTATAAAACACTTTTTCTTGACATATTGAAGGTGAGGTGATAGTGCAGTTTGGAAAAAGGTGATTGTGCTTAGCCAATATGTCTCTCCTGCAACCACCTGTGATACCTCACTTAAAATTGCTCACAGAGAAGGGAGCATTATTAACTGCATGGACTCCTAAAGAAACATTTGATTTGGGAAGGTCCCTAGAGTCCTACCATCTGACAAGGAAAGAACGACTACAGAACCTGCTACAATTAAAATGGTAAACCAGAGAAAGCTTTGTAAAAATGTCACCATGATTAATGACTTCACCAGACTGTCACTTGATACATTGTTTGAAATAACACACTGTATCTGGAATAATAGTTAAGGACACCTTAATTAAGCAAAGACTATAAATCTTCCTTTTTTTTTTTTTTTTCCACTCCTCTGTGGAGCTGAGCTTGATAACTGTCAAGATTTATAAGCAAAATGTAGCTACCTCGTGAAAAAAAGGCATAAGAGAGATTTTGGTTTACTAATGTGCCATCATCAGTTAATCGTTTTATGGACCGCTACTGCCACCCTGTGTTGATAAACAGTTACATTTGATATCATACCAAAGCCTAAAATTAAGGTTAACTGTGACTGGTTTAAGTTTGATAACCTTAATCCTACATATAATTTTTTCATCTGTAGTGAAAGCTGAAGGAATGTGACATTTTTTCAAGGGAAAAATGAAGGAACATGGTGTGGATTTGTGTTTGCTTTAAATCAGCTTAAAAATTAAAAACTGAAACAAATTCTTTTTGTATAGTATATTGCAATCATTTTTTTTTCTACTATTTTTCTTATTTTCTATTTAAATAAATAGACTAGAAATGCCACCAGAACGATTTATGTCTCAGGGTGTAATACTGTACAGATGCTCTAATCATTAAGTACAAAAATTCAGAGTCCTTGACTACATCTCTCAGCAAAAGATGGACAGAGATTTTGGTCTAAATGTGGATTTGTATCACTTACTATGAAACCATAAGCCTGATCTCATAGTATCAGTGAACGGAGAAGGGTGCTAAAAAAAATCAAATCCCACTTCCTCCTAGCTACACCAGCCTTGTGAACTTCCACAGAGACTGGATGTGGGATTTTAAGTCAGGAGAGCAAGAAAGGCTTTTTGGTGGTGCTGATTTCCTGTGCAAGCTTCTGAAAGCTGCTTAGTCTGCACCACACAGGTGCCTTGAGGCAAGCAAAAATTTGGACTGATTGACATTAAAGCTAGACATAATACGAGGCTTGGGTTTATGCAGGAGGGAAGCACAGATAGAATCATAGAATAGTCACAGCTGGAAGAGACCTTGAAGATAATCGAGTCCAACCTTTGTCCTAGCCCTATCAACTCACTAAACGGTTCCCTCCAACGTAACATCCACCCATCTCTTAAACACCTCCAGGGGTGGTGACTCAACCACTTTCCCTGGGTAGCCTGTTCCAATGACTGACAACCCTTTCAGTAAAGAAATTCTTCCTAATATCCAACCTGAACCTCCCCTGGAGCAGTTTCATAGAATCATAGAACCATAGAATGGCTCAGGTTGGAAGGGACCTTAAAGATCATCTAGTTCCAACCCCCCCACCATGGGCAGGGATGCCAATCACTAGACCAGGTCGCCCAGGGCCACATCCAGCCTGGCCTTGAACAGCACCAAGGATGGGGCATCCACAACCTCTCTGGGCAACCTGTTCCAGTGCCTAACCACCCTCCTGGTAAAGAAATTCCTCCTAATCTCTAATCTAAATTTCCCCTCTTGTAGCCATTTCCCCTTGTCTTACCATAGTTTGAGAATCTAAAAAGTCTCTCCCCTTCTACCCTATAGTCCCCCTTTAGGTACTGGAAGGCAGCTATGAGATCCCCTCAAAGCCTTCTCTTTTTAAGACTGAACAACCCCAACTGTTTCAGCCTTTCCTCGTAGGGGAGGTCCTCTAGTCCTTTAATCATCTTTGTGGCCCTCCTCTGGACTCGNCACCACTCAGCTTTGTGTCATCTGCAAATTTGCTGAGGGTGCACTCGATACCCATGTCCAGGTCATTAATGAAGATGTTGAAGAGCACCGGTCCCAAGGCAGAGCCCTGAGGGACACCACTCGTCACTGCTCTCTACCCGGACAAGGAGCCATTAACCACGACTCTCTGATAGCGTCCTTCCAGCCAATTTCTTATCCATTGAACAGTCCACTCATCAAATCTGCATCTCACCAGTTTTGAGATGAGGATGTCATGAGGAACCATATCGAAGGCCTTACAAAAATCCAAGTAGACAACATCAGTTGGACTCCCTTCATCAACCACTGCAATCACTCCATCATAGAAGGCCACCAGATTCTTGGAATTCACCAGAATTCTCGGGTAATATCCACCTGTCTCTTGATGTGATAGCAATCTCATTATCACCACTATCATTCAGAGGTGGATCCCCTTCCACCAACACACCTAGTGTAAAGCTTTACTGATAAGTCCAGCCAGCTTACTTCCCAGAATATTCTTACCCCTTCTAGCCAGATATAGTCCATCTTTAGTTAACATGCCTGGCCTCTCAAAGCAACGCCCAAGATTATAAAACCCAAAGCCCTGATCGTGACACCAGCCAGGCAGCCGCTCGTTCACCCTATCAATTTGACTACGTTTCCAAGGGTTGCAGCCTGCTACAGGGAGGAGAGAGGGGAACATTATCTGAGCTCCTGACCCTCTCAACATCTTTCCAAGTGATATGAAGTCCCTTTTCATGTTATGGAATTTCCTCGTCATGGCTTCAGATGACCCTATGTGGAAGATTAGGAGCTGGTAATAATCTTCTGGTTTGACCAAGTGGGGCAATTTCCTTTTGATGTCATGAATGCAGGCTCCTGGCAGGCTGCAAACTTCTCTAGAGGGGTTGTCTGGATGACAGATAGGTGCCTCAGTACCTCTCAGTGAGGAGTCTCCTACCACTAACACCCTCCTAGGTTTTTTAGTAGATGAGGTTGTGATCCATTTAGAAGATATTGGGGAACAACCAGTGGATCCTTCAGACAGAATTTCTCCCTAGTTATCATCTGTCTGACTCTGAAGATCCAAGGCCTCATATCTATTCAATAAAGGCACCTGAGGAGGTGAAGGAGGATATGGAGAGCTTTTTGCACTTCTCTGGTGAGGAACCTGTTTCCACTCTCCTTCACTTACCGAATTCAAGTCATCCTCCCGATGGCTGGATGGGCAGGGTTCCACCACCTCATGCTGGACTGCTTTAGTGATGGGAAGGTTACGAGTCCACCAGTCTATTTCCTGTTCACAGTCCCTAATACTTCTCAGTGTCTCCACCTCCTCCTTAAGCTCTGCCACTAAACAAATTAAATCATTCACCTGCTCACTTCTTATACAGGTGACCCTTACCTCATCTTCTAGGACTGATGCAAAGTTTAAACAGTCTGTACAGCCATTAATCTGGACTGCTGCATCCTTGTTGTGGGGTTCAGTTTGAACCATCACTCTCCTAGTGGCAGCGGCAGCAGCAGCAATGGCTTTCTTTCTTGTAGAGACCATTTCTGGGCCAGATACATGAGCAGGCAAAGTTAAGATTGCTATCATAGTGCCCCTGCACTTTCTCCCTTCACAAACTGCCCTGCACTTGTTTGCCCACTCCAGGTTGCCATGCTCCCAGGGCTGGCTAATATAGGAGAGGGTGTGTCTGCCTTCAATGCTGGCCCCACCCAGTGAGTCAGAGCTAGGGCTCTTCACAAGCCACTCCCGTGGGAGGGGGTAGCTGGGCTGTAGTAGCTTCTCTTTGCTTCCTGCCTTGCTGCCTCTTGTACCTCTGGAGCTCAGGAGTCTCCCCGCCGCGATCCTTAAGCAGATGTACACGCCAGGGCAGTCTTGCTCCAAATGATTATGTTGAGCAAGTATGTTGGATGAAGACACTGCCTGCTTCTTTTGGCACTACTGTAGTAATTTATGATTTTCACTATTTGACTGAGCTGCTGCTAAATACCATTACATTATGCTCTAAAATCTACAGTTGTGCTGGACGAAAGTTAATTCTGAATCCCATTTTTAATAGTGTTCTGTCTTTATGTTAATTTAATTTAATAGCAATATACCTTAAGTCCTCATGTGTTTCAGAATTCAGTTGCATGGTCCTAGAAAGCAGGTTTGAATGGAAGCTAGTTCTAGGCTGAGTGGTTAATTTTTAAACTAAGCAATCTTTTTATATTTTCTTGGTTAGTTTTGTGGTTATAGTGGTGCTAAAGCAATTGATTTATCAAGTATCTTCAGAAGTTATTTTTGATGTGATCATTGAAATATGGATTTTTTTTCAAAATAGAGATATCTAAAGATTTAGGTGAAATGCTTCATTTTTAACTGTAATGGAGCTTTGTAGACCTTATCTTGAATAAGCTGCAAGATTTTTTCTGCACTTCAGTTGAGATGTAAGATTAAATTCTCAGTTCTTCTTTCCAAGTTTTTGGCATTTAAATACCAGATCTTCTAAGGCAGGAAGGGTAAAAGCTGTTATAGGATCTTCCTTCATGGCAGGAGGGGCTGGAACTAGGTATTCTTTAAGGTTTCTTCCAGCTCAAACCATTCTGTGATTCTATGATATGGAACTTAGGTCTGCAGTCTCTGTCTTGTTTTATAGGCAGTTAGATAGACTTGGATAATGAGAAAATAGTTATTTGGATTCCTGAAATATTATGATTCTGTTTTAATCTGCTATTTTTAGGCAATAGGTATAAGTGTTTTGATAAATATTTTTCTGCACAAATAAGGAAAAACCTAAATTAGAGTTCAGTAGTAGATTTATCTCCTTGTTGCTAAAAATGTTTATCTTGCCTTTTAATGATCTGGGAGTTTTCTACTTTACACACGCAAGCTTTAATTTATTTTTTCAAACAACTAGAATAATAATGCCTTGCTGTGTGGAAGGTGTTTTACATAGCAGAAGCTGCTTGTCTAGGAAAATCTTAAATTTTAGGTACTTTTGCTTTTCATGTTCAGAAACCATCAGCTCAAATGTCACTAGTAAGGATTAATCTTCTTCTTAGTATTTAGAAGTTCATTCATTAACAGAAGGAGAAGGGTGAGGCTAACATAACTGCACATTCTAATTACCTGATGATGTCATTATATTAAACTGTTGCATTATAAACATGCTGTTTGTTTATATACACATATTTGCATGCACCATTTGTCTGAACTGACAGCCATGTAATAGTTGAGGTGATTCACACAGAATACTTTCTGGAGGATTTTCAAGGATATAAACCAGTTACTCCAAGGGGTTGTGTAATTATGTGCTGCTTTTTATTGTCTAGTTGAAATACATCATGTGTCCCCATGAGGCCTAGTTTGATAAGTAAACAAATGAAGAAGATGAAGATAATTAATGTTACTTTCTGCTTTTGTACTTGTAGTGATATGAACTCTCAACTGTATTAATTACTCCTCTGATTTGTCTTTTTGGCAGTAATTTTATGTGACATTTTATACAGCTTATGTAATTTTGAAGCTAGTGTGGCTTTATCCTGTTATTTCATGAATACAATCCCTTATTGTTAAGCTTGCAAATTAATTTAATCACAGGTTTTTTTCACTGAAATTTGACAAATAATACTTCATGTGACAGACAATAACTGGAGAATGCTTTATACTAGATACACGTTATCAAATGTGTGTGAAATAATCTGTGATGACTGATGAGTTGTTGGTAGTGTAGACTGACTAAAAATACAACAGCATACGGTAAATAAAGAAAAGTTAATAACTTTGGAATGAAATACATAGCAAATTTATTTTTATCACCACCTTTATGCTCACTTAACCTTTAACCTAAGTAGTTTTCCATTCAATGCAGGACTTTTGTAGATAATAATACAAAAAATGTACAGTGCCTTAATTTATATGCAAGAATTTATAGTATACGCAGTACCCATATATTCTCACAGTATTAGTTTTATCTAAAACAAGGGACATGAACAGCAGGCAAGGCACTGCAAAAAGGTGCAAAGGTGCTTGCCTATTTTGGAGATGTCCAAGCAGCTGTTTTCTCAATAGCAGGAAGCTAATGTAGATACCTGTTCCTTACTCTTCTCAGTTACTTAGCAGTGTAAATTCTCCAAGAGAATAAAATTCTTTCTAACTCTGCTTCAAACATAATTTATATATAATTGCCCAGCACATGATATATGGTGTTGAACCTAAGTAACAGGGAAGAAAGAGTATCAGTAACATCCTTAGTCACTCAGTTCAGTTGACATTATTGAAAAATATTTAGTAGCAATTAGTTTTCTGATTTGAAACATTGTCACTCACTTCTGCTTGAAATTGTTCTCTGAAAGTTTTAAAAATCAAATATAATCTTCACTTACATACAGTTCTAAAATTTAATCCTGAAGATTTGCCTTTTACACTAACCTGTTACTAATTCTGAAATAAAATCTGTTCCATAGTGCCTGCAATGGCATCATCCTTGCAACTAAACTGAGGAAGTGTGGTCTGGCTGATTGGGTACTGAGGTGGATTGTGAACTGGTTGAAGGACAGAAGTCAGAGAGTTGTGGTCAATGGGATTGGAGTCTAGTTGGAGGCCTGTGTCTAGTGGAGTCCCTCAGGGGTCAGTACTGGGACCAGTACTTTTCAATCTATTCATTAACGACCTGGATGAGGGAACAGAGTGTGCTCTCAGCAAGTTTGCTGATGACACTAAACTGGGTGGAGTGGCTGACACACCAGAGGGTTGTGTTGCCATTCAGTGAGACTTAGACAGGCTGGAGAGTTGGGCAGGGAGAAGTTGAATGAGATTCAATAAGGCCAAGTGTTGAGTCTTGCACCTGCGAAAGACCAGCCCCATGTATGAGTATAGATTGGGGGCTGAGCTGTTGGAGAGCAGTGAAGGGGAAAGGGANGTGACAGGACAAGAGGCAATGGCTGTATATGGGATGGAATACTTTAGTTGGTCAGTTTAGGGTCACCTGCCCTGTCTGCTCCTCCCTGAAGGTGCAGCCTTTTACTCTGCACCCCCAACGTGAGACACAAGATTTAGCAGTGACCTTGCTCTGCATACCAATCCCTGGCAGTAAATCTAAACATTAGGCCTTATCACTGCTAGAAGCTGGCAGTGTCTGTGAAAACATGCTGCTATTTTCAGAAAGTGCAGTTTCTTAGAGGAGCTTCAGCTAAAAATTAAAATCACTGAACAGAATTAGTTCTGTTCTAACCCAAACCAGCACATGCCACCCCTTATTCCATACCATTTATGTCATACTCATCATTAGTTTATGATTCTCTATCAACAGAAAAATTTGTTAAGTCCATTCAGTCTATTCAGTCCATGATTGCAGATTCTCATCTCCACTTCTCATGGCAATCTTCTCAGGGCAGGAAAGATGTTATGAATTCATCACGGTTTGTGCCCATGGGTTGTGGGTTCACAGGTTCTCTCTTCACGTTGTTGCTGGACGCCACTTGACAAAGCAAACTCTTGTGATCACCATTGTGTTATCATGAAAGACAGTTATTGAACACTGCTAGTATTCAGCAGTTAACATCTGGCAGGTTTAAATCGAGTATTCTCACCCAGAGTTAAATTCCCTTGAGATACACACAGTACTTCACCATCTTTCATCATTACCCACCATGTATATCCGGGGCCCTGAGTGAAAGCAACTCCACGAATGGGTTTGCCTTTGCCCGAAGCAGGAAATACCCACACAGCTTATCCCAACAGATTCCTCTCATACACTACAGGGACTTTGTCCCCTTCCACTGTATGAAGAGGATTTGACTCAGCAGGACCAGCTCAATTGATGGATCCTGTGGTGTTAACTAACCAGGTGGCTTCTGCTAAATGCTTGTCCCAGTTATTAAAGGATCCACCCCCCAGTGCTTTCAGTGTAGTTTGTAAAAGCCCATTGTATTGTTCAATCTTTCCAGAGGCAGGTGCATGATATGGGATGTGATA
>VWZX01004248.1:0-24362 GCA_013399015.1 Galbula dea
CTCCAGCGTATCAACTGTACCACACAGCTTGGTGTCAATGGCAAACTTCCTGATGGAGCATTTGATGCCACTGTCTGTGTCGCTGACGGAGATGTTGAACAAGACTGGTCCTAGTCCTGATACTTGAGGGACTCCACTTGTCACTGACCTCCACTTGGACGTGGATCCATTGACAGCCACACTTTGGGTGGAGCCATCAAGCCAATTTCTTATCCAGCGAGTGGTCCATCCATCAAACCCATATTGCGCTAGCTTGGAGACCAGGATGTCATGTGTTACAGTGTTTAAGGCTTTGCTCAGGTCCAGGTAAATGATGTCAGTTGGTCTTCCACTGTCTATTGATGTCGTAACCCCTTCATAGAAGGCCACCAGATTTGTCAGGCACGATTTACCCTTGGTGAAGCCGTGTTGATTATGCCAAATCACCTCTTCATTATCCTTCTGCCTCAGCAGTTTGCCCAGGATGATCTGCTCCATGATCTTACCAGGCACAGAGGTGAGACTGACTGGCCTATGGTTTTCAGGATCATCCTTCTTCCCCTGTTTAAATTGGGGGTTATGTTTCCCCTTTTCCAGTCAGTGGGGATGTTTTGGGATTGGTGGTTGAAGGGCAAAGGAACAGCTGTTACTGGGGATGCCTGGTCAGTTTCCTTCATGGGGAGAATGCTCTGCTGTTCTGTGCTGGTTTGTAGGGACTACGTTGCTTGGTGGTGTTTGGGGTGTGTGTCTTTCTCTTTTGCTGTGGATGTTTTGGAGTTAGGAAGGTCTAGGCTAATGTGATCTATGTAGTGAGGCAGGTCCGCTAAGCCACTGGTGTATGAACACAGGCAGGAGCACCCTGGGCCAGTTGTGGTGGTTGTAGGAGAGCATTAGTCCTGGGCATCACCTGTGGAGTTTTTTGGCATCTTGTAATTTCTTGGGTGGGTTTGGTAGCAGTGGGGTCTTGTTCCTTGTCGAAATCTCCATAGGCCTTGGTAGGTCCCCTTCTTGTCAGTTTGAAGTGCACTGTGTTCATGCCACCCTACTTGGTCCCAGACAGTAGTGTAGCATTGCTGAATGGTTATTTGTGACGGAGTGATGGTTTGGAGGTGGCTTTCATGTCTTGGGAGTGGCAGAGGGCTGGAAAAGTAGAGGGTGGATAGTGGGAGAGGAGGAGCATGCAGGGGATGACATCATGTCATCTTTATAAGGGAGTGCTCTGGGAGTCTGGCATCAGTGGAAGATGCCTGTGGGCTTGTCCAGAACCTTTAACCAGGGCAGAAGACATCGGAGTGGATGGGCCGCAGGAGGGGAAGGCTTATCCCTGCCTGCCTACAAAGACTTTGCCTGACAAGTATATGCATCATCATCATGACCACCTCTTGTTTTGTTTTGTTCTTTTCCCCAGAAAGTACATATTTTCCAACAATGAAATAAGTAAGTAAATTAACAAGATAAAATAAATAAATAGCCATTAAATAAATAAATAAATATAGTTCTCTGGTTAATAGTCATTGGAGTGATAGTCCTGGAGTGTCCATAGGACCTTCCCTCCATCAGGGGAGATTGCTGTCTGGATGGGCTGAGTAATGCCATCTGTAATAAATACCATTTGCTTCCCCAATGCCTTCTGCCGGTCCATGAGTGGTGCAGCATAGCAATTTCTTCTTCTTTCCTTTCCAGCAAAAGTGTGGCCACAGTGTGACTGTATGGGCAGTGCCACAACCTGGCCCTGGCCTTGCTGTGCTCATGTTCATTTCCCCATCGCTATGGGTTCCTGACTGGAGGAACTGCGACTAGTGCTGTGCCAGGTGTGCTTCTGCCTCCACTCACTCTTTGGCCGTTGCCGTTGGCTGGTGATGAGTGTCCGGCTTGGGAGTGTTTCGTGGAGAGCAGGATTGTTTTGACTCTTCATTTGCCTTATAAATGTGTCCATGTGTTGGAAGCAGGTGCGAGCTTGGAGGCGAACGTGGTCCCAGGCGCAGGCGCTGTGATTGTGGGCGTGGAGGAAGTCCTGGATGTCGGCGAAGTATCTGTTGACGCTGAGCAGCAGGTTGCGGGGCCTTTGGCCTTGGAAGAGCATGCCGTTGGCCGGCAGGCATTGCTCCAGGTGGTGAATGTAATGGTGGACTTTCCCNAGGCGGGCGCTGTGCTTGGGGTGCTGCTGGGCATCCAGCTTTATGCGGTGCCGCGGCTCTCCTTTCATCATCATCATCTAGACAGAATTTCCCTGTTTCCATTTTCAGTTTTGGTTTCTGTTTGCTTTCTCCTGAGGTCTTTTGTTGTGCTTGTCAAAGTGTGAGCAGGAGGTGGCCCTGCCCTAGGGAAGAGAAGCTGGTTTTTTCCCATGGCTGCTGCTGGGCTACCAGAGGAACTTGGCTTTTGTGCTGTTATGGTTTAGCAGGGGATGTGAAAGCGTGGCACAGGATTTTGTGGCAGATTTGTTGGGAATGCATTTCAGAGTTCCTTTTTTATCTCTTTTGCGAGTTGGTTTTCTTGGAGGCTTCATGTTTCTTTCCCGACCAACTTTTTTTTTTTTTACTTCATACTTTGATATTATTTATATGTATGAGTTAATGCATGTTTTATTTATTTCCAAATATTTTTAGTTTGTCAGTTTTGTTCCCCTCTCTCCCCCTCTCTTCCTCCCTCCCTCTCTCCTTCCCTTCCTTCTTCCCTCTCTATAACCTGTAGTTTTGCTGATGGGAGAGTTTCCTCTCTGTGCAAATGTCTTCAAGTATATTTCTGGGGTCACCTGTCATTCCTCCCCTCCCCCCAAATTATTTGTCCTCAGTGTGTCTATATTTAGAAATAAATGCATAAATGTCATGAGGGATTTCTCATCAATTATTCAAGCAATGATTATGATTTCTAAATTGGGGGGGGGGTTATTGTATTTTTTTTCCTATTTGTTTTAGAAATTAGGCAACATTAGGTGTCTGGGAGGCAGGAGCAGGTGGGAATATTTGTCTTTGATATGTCACTCCACTTACATCTAGAAAATGAAAGTTGGCAGAGTTCCAAGTGCAAGTCGTCACTGTTTCCTGGGAAGCTTCCAGCAGTGAGAGGTTCCTGTTGGCTGCTGATACAGCGAGAATGAGGGTTTCTTCTGAGGTTTAGGAGGGTATTCTTTTCTAGTTTAACCCAGTTACTTAACCTCAATGTTGATGCTGTAAATTCTCACTGTGTTTATTTTATTTGTGTGTATTACACTGGGATATGCTATCTTTACTGTTAGTCTGTTGCAGGCTGCTTGTGTAGCACAGATCTTAAAAATGCCTTAGCTAGTGTGCATAGTAATTAGTTAGCTGCTTTCACATCAGATCACTTACCATTTTTTTCAGTCCTTTTCTTACTCACTTTTTGAGTATTCCTGGTATTTCAGTTTTGACTCTAGGCACCTTCTCTGGCATGCCTTCTGTGTGTCAGGAAGTACCTGTGTTGTTTGAAGAGCAGAGAATATCTTCTTATATTTTTCTACAGGTGAGCATGAAGTGGAGAGATAAATGACTAATCATTTTCTGATTTTTTTTTTTTTAGTTTGAATATGAGTATACAGAGGTATGTGTGATTGGGATATGCAGTGCTGATGTGGTTTTCGCCTGCTTGTGAGTGGGAATAACTGCAATCCTTAGACTCTGTTCTCATCCAGATCTGGGGTTTTGTTTTTTTTTTTATCTATGGGAAAAAGCTAGTGTGTCAGTTCCAGTTCATATCCACACAGTCCTGTTCAGATCTCTTCCCCTGAAAAATCTGCTTTTTATGGCATTTTCCTCGGAAGGAGAGAGGAGCTTTGCTGTTGAGTAACACACTAAGACATGAATTTGTTAGTTTTAAGTGATTCATGCCAGAGTTGTTAAGGTGGAATTACCTGGAAGGAAAGGATGATGAAATACAGCACCATTTCAAGTTACCGAAGGCACGTGCAATGTTAAATCTTTGCAGGATTATTTCATGGGGAGGTGATGGAGAATTGGGTTTAGGAAATGGGGAGGTGATGCACAGAAATGCAGCAAGGTGGAAGGTGCTGTCAACTCTGATAAAGCATTTGAGGTGCTGGAGAATTTGCAGAAGCACATATGAAGAAGGAGGATGTTTGTACAGTGTTGGAGAATGTGTGTAAATGGATATATTAGTGGTTGAAGCATTAACCCTTGATGGATTGGAGGTGGTGATGAGTAAACTGTGAGAACTAGCAGGGCAAACACTTAGTAGAGTAGCAGTCCCTCATGTGGAGAGAAAGAAGGGCAAACTTCTCTCTTTTTCTCCCAAACTGAAAACAAAATGCAGCTTTGGTTTTGCTGGCACATTCTGTCATCCCAGAGTGCAAGCTTTCTGGGGTAAGGACTGTATTACTTTTCCTGTAGAGAACCTAGAAGATCTAAGGCAGTGGTCTCCATCTTTTTGGATCATGTGCCCCATCAGTAAAAAAATTGTAATCATTTGCTGCCAATGTATTTTTATTTCTAAATTGTATACATATAGTACTGTACTAATATGTATATGTTATAAACCATACACAAAAAAAACCCCCCAGAACTCAAAGAAATGAGAGAAATATTAGAACACTTGTAACTTTTTAAAATTTTATATAGTACCAAACCCATTTTCTTTGCACGCTCCAATGGATTGTCTTGCACACCCCACTTTGGAAACTACTGATCTGACGTCTCCTGTGACACAGTTGAAATAAATTTTCCAGTCCTCTGTTAGTAACTCTTTTTCTCTATTTTTTTAAATGTTTGTCCTGGTTTCCTAGCTGATGTTTCCGCTTTCAGAAAACAAGGCCTGATACAAAAGTAGAACCTTTAGCCTGCATCCACACTGTGATTATGGTCCTGGCCTGACCCTAGGTTTTTGGCCTCCAAAGACCTGTTGTTATTCCAGGCACACTGTCACTGAAAGGTGTCATGTTAACAGGCAAGACCCCGACCCATAGTGACAGCTCAGAGCTGAGGATTGGGAGAGGAAAGCATTTGGTCATTGCCTTAAACTTACAATTAAGAGATCAAGCATTATCAGTAACATTAAAAACGTCTGTAAAGTAGGGTTATTTTGAAACTGAGTATTGAGGTAAATCTTCACCTCTGGTGTAAGTGATAAGGTCAGCTTCTGTCCCAATTTCCTTTAGTTCTTCCTTTTAAATTTTCTTATGTGTATAATATGGGATTCATTAGAGCTGTTCAGCTCTGTTACAGTTTCAACTATTAATAAACAATGTTATATTTTTCTAAGGATTACTATGGAATTACATTCCCTGCTCCTGCAACCTTGACAGGCAGAGATGGGAGCCTTGGTAACAACCCATACTCAGGTGAGTGCTATTTAAAGACGAGGATGCTAAGTGAGATGTGCTGGTTTCTAAATACAGGTCATCCTGCTGTTACTGAAGAAGTAATTGTTTTTCCCTTCTGTAAACAGTTAAATGCATCAGTCCGAACTAGTTAAACAAAAGTGAACATCTCTCTCTCCACTATGATACTTCACGGTTTTGTTCAGTAATTCAGCTGTGACTAAGCGGGGTAGCCTTTGAGAACAAATGCAGAATCGTTATGAATGTACACAGCAGCGCTATCTCATGCCCTTCCTGAACACATGCAGGTGCTTGGAAGGTGCTTGGAAAGTATTCCATAGCTTAATCATTCTTGAAATTCAGCTGGCCTGCTTTCCTTTTTTTTTTTTTCACTGGAATAGACCCCCGCCTCTGCAGCATACTGTACTTTGTTACTGCTGTTTTAGCACTTGTGTGCTCCCTGCAGAAACTGCATCTAGTAGGCTTTCCCTCACCTCTCCCTTAGATCTAGTGGACTTCATTCCCGAAAGTGTGTGGCCTAAGAAGCCCTGCCTCATTCCTGCTTTTGCTTCTCAGTTATTATTGTGTAGAGATGACACTAATGCCATCCAGGATTTTCAGCCAGTGGTTTTCATCCACCGCCATCTGATTACAACTTAAAATTGTAGGCATAGGCTTTGTAATTCCTAGAATAATGTTATTAAGTGTTGTCATACTTCTTGGTGACCAACAAAAAGGAATACTGGCTGGGAATGAGATAGATGCATTGATGTATGTCACCTCCATAAAAGCCACATGAATGTGCTGCTTTGTAAGCTACCAGAAAATGCAAGTGTTTGGGAGTTTTCTGCTTCATGATCACTTCTCTCAGGAGGCTGCTTTTGGATTAATAACTGGATTTCCTTCCTGCTTCTTCAATAAGGTGGCCCACGATGCAAGCCTTGCTTTCCTGGCCTTCAGCTACTGTCTCCAGAACTTTGGTGGTGTGAGGAACCAGACATCTAACTAGTCATGCTTGACAAATAAACAGATACTGACAGAATATGCCCATCACTGCCTATAAATCGTGACTTGCTTTCAGCCCATGAAGCTTAGCTAATCAGTTTAACCCCCAAGAGAATCATACTTTAACCCAACAACCATTGCTCTTCGGCTATTCACCATACTTCTGCTTTTAGCATGCTTTATTGCAATGATCTGGTAGTAATGAATCCTCTCAGACCATATAAGATAGGTAAGTAGTGGTATCTCCATTTTATCAATGGATTAGTGGTGGCACAGAGTTCTGTGCCACAAACAGGCGATGTTCCTGTGGCCGTGAGGAATAGAAACCGGGAGAGTGCTTCCCATGAACAACTGCAGGCTTTCAAATTTATGATGTGCTCTCTTCTGTACTTTTCTACTTCATTCAGAGGATTTGAATCCTCGTGAGTCCTCCACTTTTGGAGTAGCTTTCAGAGGTTTTCTGATCAGTTCCTTCTTTTGCAGGTGATGTAACAAAGTTTGGCCGTGGGGATTCTGCCTCCCCTGCTCCTGCTACCACACTTGCCCAGCCACAGCAGAACCAGACACAGACTCACCATACAACTCAGCAGCCCTTCCTCAACCCGACCCTGCCTCCAGGATACAGCTACACTGGGTTACCGTATTATGCTGGTGTGCCTGGTGTACCCAGTGCATTCCAGTATGGGCCAACCATGTTTGTAAGTGTGACAGCCTAATCGGTAACACTCTCTTTATGCGTCTTTGGTTTTACTCTCTCTGGCCCAAACTTTCTATATCTTGGAATGATGTAATGGTTTGGATTGGAAGGGACCTTCAAAGATCATATGGTCCAACACCTCTGTCATGACCAGGGACATCTTTCACCTAGATCAGGTTGCTCAAAGTCCCATCCAACCTTACCTTGAACACTTCCAATGGTGAGGCATCCACAACTTCTCTGAGCAACCTGTTTCAATGTTTTGACACCCTTGTAAAGAATTTCTTCCCTATGTCCAATCTAAATGTACCCTCTTTCATTTTAAAACTGCTGCCCTTTGTCCTGTCACTACAGAGCCTGGTAAAAAGTCTGTCCTCATCTTTCTTCTAAGCTCCTTTTGAGTATTGAAAGGCTGCAGTAAGTTTTCCCTGGAGCCTTCTCTCCTCCAGGATGAAAAACTCCAACTCTCTCAGCATGTCCTCAGCAACAGGAGAGATGTTCCAGCCCTTGTATCATTTTTGTGATTGTCCTCTGGACCCAATTCCAACTGGTCCATGTTTTCCTCACTACTGGTGATCCTAGAGGTGAATCCAGTACTCAGGTGGGATCTCACGAGAACGGAGTACAGTCAACTTCCCCAGTTTGCAAGGGATCTCTAAAACCATGCAAACATGAGAAAATAGCTGCAGTCCCTCCCCCAAGAAAACAGGAAATTTGAAAGGTTAGAACACATGGACTCCTCTGGAGGTTACTCTAAATAGCAGACAGTGAGAACTCATGGATTCAGTGTTCCTGAAGGCCATTACCAATCTCTGTAAAGTGTAGACCCAAAGCTAAGTCAGTGGGCTGAGAGTACCTAGGATATACATTTGAGGATAGAGGAGACCTCATTAAGTCAGAGAGCAGTGCTGGTAGTCTCGAGAAGAAGGTGATTATTTAGGAAGAGGTGGTGCTCCAGGCAGAAGAGTAAATGAGTCAGTTTTAGGGCCTTGTAGGAGAGTTTATTATTAAACAGCCTCAGGCAGGAATCGATGTTTTGTTTAATTCTGAAGGGAGAGCACTGGTGGTTGCTTCTTGGTCTTGTGGGTAAGAATCACTGTTTACATTCAGCATATAAAAGAAATATACAGCCTGTTCAGAGACAGGGTTGCACTGCAATCAGGGGGGCAGCACTAGCAGCAAACCTGGGGCTTGGCAAAAATCCGCTACAGAAAGTTACTGCTGGAAGTTGAGTGCCATGACCCATGCCATCCAAGTGCTTCCAGCTCCAGATTAAATTTCCCACATGGGGTGGAGGTGCCTTCCCCACTAGATGGCAGGGAGAGCTTGTATTCTGCTTGCCATTCCCCAGTTACGAGCCCTTTTGTTCCCTTCCTTTGTCCAGGTACCTCCAGCATCTGCTAAACAGCATGGAGTCAATCTGAACACTGCCTCAACCCCTTTCCAGCAAGCGAGTGGCTATGGGCAGCATGGCTATGGAGCAGGTATGCTTACCACTGTGCTTTTCACATGAGCATCTGCAGAGCTGCTTCAACACTGTAACACCTTGTCTTGTACACACTGGCAGGCTATGATGACTTAACGCAGGGAACAGCAGCTGGAGATTACAGCAAAGGAGGCTACAGTGGGTCATCTCAAGCACAAAACAAATCTGCTAGCACTGGACCTGGGAAAGGTAACACGTGAGATCTGAGGTTGCTCTTCAGTGGGATTTAGTAGGGCAAACTCCCAGTATTGCCAGTCCTTTGCAGTCATCACAGCAGCCAGCTCTAAACAGAGTTGTGATCCAAGCTGTTTCTCCATCTCCTGTATACAAAATGGATTTTTTAGTGGCCCAGGTGTCCTAAACCTCATGGCTAAACTTTGCATAAGGATTTATGTTCCTGATGTGCAGCTTTGTCCAAAATTATACATGGGTGAAATGGTAAAATTGTTTCTCTAATGAAGTTTTCTTTGCTGAAGAACAGTGATCCTGCAGCACTGGTGTGTTTTTGAAGCATAAGCAGTTGGGTGCTGCTCCTGAAATGATCCTGTACCAAATGGTGACTAATTTTGAGTTTCTTGGTAGGCATCCAAGATAGCCATGTGTTAGGGGTGAGCAGGACAGTTCACAAATCTCTGGGCTGTTGCTTCAGCTGCTGTCCATACACTCTGCAACTCATCACGTTGTTTCGTGCCTGGAAATGTTGCCTTTGTGACTGTGAAAGCTGAGAAATTTATGCAGGTTATATGAAAGCTTCATTTTGCGCATGCTGGTTAGACCTGAGAAGTGTATACTCAACAGCTTAGCACTAACTAATCTGTCCAGGTGCTTAAGCAAATACCAAGCATTTGCTGTACATTTGAAACACCAGCTGGAATGTCTTCAGGAAAGAGTTGATATCCCACTCTCCTCTGCAGAGGAACAATCCAAAAAGAAGTCATGTCCTAGGAAGGGTACAGCCTTAGAGCAGAGCACACCCTGAGTCCAGTCCTCTCATTCACTTGCCAGAGAAACTGCTGGTTTTATTCTGATCCAAGTAAAAGATCATTGGGAGCAGTCAGCATGGGTTTGCCAAGGGGAAGTCATGTTTGACCAACCCGATAGCCTTTTATGAAGACATAACCAGGTGGCTAGATGAGGGTAGGGCAATGGATGTTGTTTATCTTGATTTCAGTAAAGTGTTTGACACTGTCTCCCACAGCATCCTTGCAGCTAAACTGAGCAAGTGTGGTCTGTCTGATTGGGTAGTGAGGTGGATTGTGAACTGGTTGAAGGACAGAAGTCAGGGAGTTGTGGTCAATGGGATGGAGTCTAGTTGGAGGACAGTGGAGTCCCTCAGGGGTCAGTACTGGGACCAATACTTTTCAATCTGTTCATTAACGACCTGGATGAGGGAACAGAGTGTGCTCTCAGCAAGTTTGCTGATAACACTAAACTGGGTGGAGTGGCTGACACACCAAAGGGTTGTGCTGCCATTCAGTGAGACTTGGAGAGGCTGGAGAGTTGGACAGGGAGAAATTTAATGAGATTCAATAAGGCCAAGTGTCGAGTCTTGCACCTGGAAAAGACCAAACCCATGTATGAGTATAGATTGGGGGCTGAATTGTTGGAGAGCAGTGAAGGGGAAAGGGATCTCAGGGTCCTGGTGGATGGAAGGATGACCATGAGCCAGCAGTGTGCTCTTGTGGCCAGGAGGGCCAATGGGATTCTCGGCTGGATTAGAAGGGGTGTGGTTAGTAGGTCAAGAGAGGTTCTTCTTCCTCTTTACTCTCCCCTGGTGAGGCCACATCTGGAATCTTGTGTCCAGTTCTGGGCCCCTCAGTTGAAGAAGGATAGGGAACTGCTGGAGAGAGTCCAGCGCAGAGCCAGAAAGATGGTGAAGGGGCTGGAACATCTTCCTGATGAGGAAAGGCTGAAGGAGCTGGGTCTCTTTAGCTTGGAGAAAAGGAGGCTAATGGGTGACCTCATCTATGCTTTTAAATATGTGAAGGGGGTGTGTTGGGAGGATGGGGTCAGGCTCCTCTCAGTGGAGCCCAGTGACAGGACGAGAGGCAGTGGCTCTAAGCTGAAGCATAGGATATTCCGTCTGAATACACGTAGGAATTTTTTCCCAGTGAGGGTGACAGAGCACTGGAACATACTGCCCAGAGAGGTTGTGGAGTCTCCTTCTCTGGAGGTATTCAAAACCCATCTGGACACGCTTCTGTGTGACCTGGTCTAGGGAATCCTGCTGCGGCAGGGGGGTCGGACTAGATGATCTTTCGAGGTCCCTTCCAACTCCTAATAGTCTATGATTCTATGATTCTATGAAAGGCAGGAAAAGGGTCTGGGAGAGGATGAATGCCAGCAGAGCAGCTAGCTTGCTGTGTGCTGCTGCTAGAAATCCAGGTGGGCTGTCTGTCTGCTGGGGGTTGTGTGATTGCCTCATGCTGGCTTTGCTGAGTACCAGCAACCAAATCCTGCTGATCTTGCCTGTGTAATGAAAAACATCTGCACTGTCTCTTGCTGTGCTGCCACAGCAGCCTTAGTGATGCACAAGCTGAGGAGAGGTAAGAGCTGCCCACAGCTTCAACTTCTCAACACCCAGTGGAACTGGGAAAGCAGTGTAGCCTTATCTGGCAGCTTTGTGTCATAGTGGTCCTTTTTTCTAGACAGGGCAGGCAAAGAGCATGGCTTTCTGCAAACAGAATCAACAAGCAGGTGTCCAGCCTTGCACCATCCATACGGGTGGTGTGGGCAAGGTGAATTCTGGCTCAACAACCCCAACTCCCTCAGCCTCTCCTCACAGGGGAGGTGCTGTAGTCCTCTGATCATCTTTGTGGCACTCCTCTGGACCCGCTCCAGCAGGTCCTCATCCTTTCTATGCTGAGGACCCCAGAACTGGATGTAGTACTCCAGTCAGGGCTTCAAGAGGGCAGAGTAGATAGGCAGAATTACCTCCCTTGAGTTACTGGTCATGCCTCTCCTGATGCAGCCCAGGATACAGTTGGCCTTCTGCGCTGTGAGTATACACTGCTGGCTCATATCCAGCTTTTCATCTATCATGAGCCCAAGTCCTCCTCTGCACAGCTGCATTCAATCCATTCCTCTCCCAGTCTGTACGTATACCTTGGATTGCACATACCCAGATGCAGGACCTTACACTTGGACTTACTAAACTTCATCTGATTCTCACAAGCCCACTTTCAAGTTTGTCCAGGTCCCTCTGGATGGCATCTCCTTCCCTTGTGGCGTATCAACCACACCACTCAGCTTTGTGTCATCTGCAAACTTGATGAGGGTAAAATCAGTACCTCTGTCTAGGTCCTTAATAAAAACGTTCAAGAGCACCGGTGCCAAGACAGAGCCTTGAGGGACACCACTCATCACTGGTCTCCACCTGGACAAAGACCCATTGACCACAACGCTCTGGCTGCATCCATCCAGCCAATTTCTTATCCACCGAGTAGTCCACCCGTCAAACCCATATCTCTCCAATTTTGAGATAAGATTGTCATGAGGAATTGTGTCAAAGGCCTTACAAAAACCCAGGCAGACGACATCAGTCAGCCTTTCCTCATCAACTGTTGCAGCTATCCCATCATAGAAGGCCACCAGATTGATCAGGCACTATTTGCCCTTAGTGAATCCATGTTGGCTTCTTAGAATCACCTCTTTGTCTTGCATGTGCCTTAGTATCACTTCCATGACAGTCTGCTCCATGATCTTCCCGGGCACAGAGGTGAGGCTTACCGGCCTGTAGTTCCCTGGATCTTTTCTACCCTTTCAAAAAATGGGGGTGATGTTACCCTTCCTCCAGTCACTCAGGACTTCACCTGACCTTCATGACTTGCAAATATGATGGAGAGTAGTCCTGCAACTACATCAGCCAATTCCCTCAGGACCCTACAATGTATGTCATCAAGGCCCATAGACTTGTTCTTACCAGTTTTCAGTAGGTGATCCTGAACCTGCTCTTCACTTACAGTTGGAGGTCCTTCATGCCCCCAACACTCACCTGGGGCTACCAAATCTTGGTCAGTGCGGGAAGCTTGGCTGCCAGTAAAGACCAAAACAAAGAACTTGTTGAGTAGCTCAGCCTTCTCTGTGTCCTTTGTGACTAATTTTCCTTCCTTGTTTATCACAGGGGGAACACTCACACTGACCTTCCTTTTCTGGTCAATGTACTTACAGAACCCTTTTTCATTATTTTTTTCATCCCTTGCCAAGTTCAGCTCCAGCTGTGCCTTGGTCTTCCTGATCCCATCCCTACACTTCCTAACCATTTCCCTGTACTCTCCCCAGGCCATTTGTCCCTGTTTCCACTGCCTGTGAATTTCCTTCTTATGCCACAGCTTGAGAAGCAGGTCCTTGCTCATCTGCACCAGTCTCCTTCCTGCCCTGCTTGATTTCTTGCACAGAGGAATGGAGAGCTCTTGCGCTCTAAGAAGAGTATGCTTAAAGAACTGCCAGCTCTGAATGGGTTCTCATGTCCCTAAGGACAGTTTCCCAGGGGACCTCACCCAGCAAGCCTCTAAGCAGCTGGAAATTTGCCTTCCTGAAGTTTAAAGTCCGGAGTTTGCTCTGTGCCATGCCTACATTTCTGGAGATTATGAACTTGACTAAGCCATGGTCACTGCAGCCTAGACTTCTTCCAACCTTCACCTCTTTAATTAGATCTTCTGCATGGACTAGCACCGGGTCTAGTAGTGCTTTATCTCTGGTTGGTTTGTCTAGAACCTGTACCAGAAAGTTGTCATCCACAAACCTTACCTTCTGTATGATGTGAAAGGATAAGGACTCAAATGTGTAGCAGATGCTGAGTCTCATCACACAATTGGAAAGCTCTCTAATGCTGTGGTAGAGCCGAATGCTTCTCTTAATCCTAGTGGAAATGACCATTTGGTACAGCCAGCTGCTGTCTGGTGAAGTGCATTTGAATCCAAGCAGTAAGCACTGGGTTATGGATGTGGGTGATTTATCTCAGTTGGCCTGCAATGCACTGCAGTTTCTGCCGCAGTTTCTGCCCTGCAGTGGGAGCAGGGAACTGAGCCTTCTCTTCTGTTTTCCTGTGGGGTGCCATGGGTCTGAGAGCATGGAGAACCCTGCTGAGCTGGCCAGCAGCAGAGTATATGATGCATAGGCTGCAGACAATGGTGCTTCCACTTAGGCTCCCAAGGTGTCAGGAACAAAGCATGGGGCTTACATTGGGTGATGGCTGACTCATTATTGGTGGCTTTTTTGTTTTCTAGGTGTTTCTGTGACCTCAAGTAACACAGGTGTGCCTGATATCAGTGGCTCAGTCTATAACAAGACTCAGGTGAGCAATGCTGGATGCTCCTCTCATGGCCAGAGACAGGGTTGAGTGCTCCCCTCCTTTTCCCAGGCCAGTTGGTCTCAGGGCCAGCAGGCTGTGGCATTTCTTAAGCTGGCTCTATGTGTCATTGGAGGAGTTAAGTCTCACCCTCTATCCCACAGTTTCTACCATGTCAGTTCCTGCCAGCACCTGATGGGCATAGGTGCAGCACTCAATGCTGCTGCACGCTGCCCCTGCTGCCCCATGCGAGCTGTGTTCTGGGTGCAAATGAAACATGATTGTGCTAGTGATTTTATTCAAAATAGTCTCCAAAGCAGGCAAGTCAAGAAACTATTTACTTTTCATCAGAGAGACCGGTCAGTAGTGCCTACCCCTAACACCTGAGGGTACCTGTCCCACATGCTGCTCTGGCCATTGTTCAGTGTGCAGCTTTCCAGGGAAAGCAGAAAGTGCTTTGAAAAGCTGTGGTATGCAGTGGGCTTATGTCTGGCTCCTATTTTCTCCTCCTTGCATCCTCAGGCAGGGGAATTGGTGTCTGGCTCTGGTCCATGCTTACAGGTGGGAAGCCAGCTATCAGCTACACACTTAGTGGAGGGGTCAAGCTTTAGCCAGGGGGAGGAAAATCTTACTGCAAGTTCTTGTGTTTTTGTTGGGCTGCCCTGGGTAGGTCAAGTAATTCCAGGCTGAGCATTAGTGCATTAGTCCATGTCAGAGGCATTAGTGCAGAAATACAGTTGACAGCAGGAGCTGAACTTGACCTGCTGAAGTTCTTGCAGGTATCCAGTGTGAATTCGCTTGCCAACAGAGGTTGGTGAAAGGTTGAGGTGATGCATGTTTAGGCCATTCTTCTCAGCTTGCCACCATGGGGCTGCTTACATGAGTCTCTGACACTGTCCCCCTTGCCTCCTGTGCAGACATTTGACAAGCAGGGATTCCATGCTGGCACACCACCTCCTTTCAGCCTTCCCTCTGCTCTTGGATCAACTGGGCCCCTGAACCCTAATGCTGCTGCGGGTTATGCTCCAGCCCCATTTCTTCATATCTTACCTGCACATCAGCAGCCTCATTCCCAGATGCTCCATCACCATCTTCAGCAAGACGGGCAGGTGAGTCCATCCCTTCTGTCTCTACAACATGCCTGAGGACAGATTGCTCCCCCTCACATCCCAGCAGGGCCTAGGCAGTTTTTGCGTCCTTCTGGTTTTTGTTTTGCTCATTGAGAAGAGGCCTTGACAGTGATTACAGGCTGGCAGACTCAATGTTGTTGACCAGCTCGGGGAGGGAACCTCATAAAGTTCATCAAGGGGAAGCATCAGGTCCTGCCATTGAGGAGGAACAATTCCATGCACCAATATATGCTGGGTCCCAAAGCAGCTTTGCAGAAAAGGCCCTGAGGGGGCCTGGTGGACATCAAGTTGACTATGAGCCAGCAATGTGCCCTTGCCACAAAAGAAGGACAACAGTGTCCTGGGCTACATTAGGCACAGTATTTCCAGCAGGTTGAGGGAACTGATCCTTCCCCTCTACTCAGCACTGGTGACCACAGCTGGAGTCCTGTGTCCTGTTCTGGGCTCCCAATATAAGAGAGACGTGGATGTGCTGGAGAGAGTCCAAAAAGGGCTACAAGGGTAGTGAAGAGACTGGATCATTTTTCCTATGAGAAAAGGCTGCGATTGCTGGGAACTGTTCAGCCTGGAGAAGGGAAGGCTCAGGGTGATCTCATCAATGTATATAAATACCTGAAGGGAGGGTGTAAAGAAGAGCCAGGCTTTTTCCAGTGGTGCCCAGTGACAGGACCAGAGGCAAAGGGCACAATCTGAAACTCAGGAAACACTTTTTTATTGGGTTGGTGATCAAGGTCTGGCACAGGTTGCCTAGGGAGGTTGTGGAGTCTGTGTCCTTGGAGCTGTCTGGTCGTGGTCCTGGGCAACTGGCTGTAGGTCACCTTCCTTGAGCAGAGGGAAGAATACATCAGGAGATCTCTCCCAGCCTCCACCAGCCTGTGATTCTGTGAATTAGGCCATCGTGATGTGGGATGTGGAGAGATGAGTTGAGAGATGTGAAGCCGAGGCAGGTGCTGCTATTCAGTGGCTGCAGCAGGAGAGCAGGACATGAACATTCGCACTGTAACTCTGGGGGAAAGATCAAGCATCCCGTGTTTCTTTTCCTCACTGTAAATGTTCCCTAAAAAAACACTATTCTGCCTTAAGGTCCAGAAATAGGAAAGGACTTCTCTCTCCAAATGTGTGACATTGTTAAGGGATGAACCACCACCATTCATCTTGAGAGAGTTCCTTTGCTGTCCCCAGTCCTGCTTCTGTCCTTCCTCATGCTTGAAGCTGTTTTGAGTGGGAGGGCAGTGTGATGATGCATCCCTTAATCCTGCTGTCCTGCTTCTGTGGCCACTTGTCCTAGATTGCAAGACACAGGGACGTTGCACAGCAGAAATTGATCCATTGGGGGTGAGCATTGTTGTGTTGGTGGGTTGTGTTGGTCAGGGCTGTCCCCAAAGGCAGCAGCTCTTTCGGTGACATTCAGATGGGCTTGTCTTCTGGGAGCACTGATATTATGGCAGCTGATGCCTTATCTTCTGGATTTCTAATTTCTAGGGTGGATCTGGTCAACGCAACCAACCCAGCACCATGCAGCAAAAGTCTCAGGCTACCAAAACCGCCTATGGCACTTCTCCATACTGGACAAACTAAATCTGGAACTAGGGAGAGAGAAGAGAATGAAAGAGAGGAGGAGGAGGAAAAAAACCCCAACAACAGAAAATAAAAAACCAGAACAACAACAAAAAAAGAGAAAACTAAAAAAAAAAAAAAAAACCAACCCCAAAGCCCTATTCCTAGAATGACAAGAACTGCTCAGCCAAACATCTCTGCGGGGAGAACTGAAGCCAGCCATCCATTCTCTCTGTGACTTGCCTGCTTCCTCTTTCAGTTGCTGTTTTATGTAATATATTTATGTATTTGTAAATGTCATAGAGCCTAAATGTGGTTTTCTACATCTTGCAACCTGTTTTAATTTCTTTGTAGGAAAACTAATTATTCATTTCCCATCTGCACCAGGCATCTTTCCTTCCTTTTTTTAGTGGGGTGGCTTTTTTGTTGTTTTGTTTTGGTTTGGTTTTTGTTTTTTGGGGTTTTTTTAAGCTTTGTGGCTTTATATAACTCCATCAAAGACAAACTGCAACGTTTTTTTGGAGCTGAAGACCATTTATTTCATGCAGTTCTAAGTTCAGGCAAATATGGAGGCCTGTCTTCCCCAAAAAACAAAGATAGATGTGTCCTGTCGGTTTGGTTTCTGCCCTCAGCCCCTAATACAGCTGATACTTTAAAGGTGGGGGGGGGGGGCGGTCAGAAAGAAAACTGGGCCTTCATTTTTTTTCTTCTCCCTCCTCCCTTCTGCTGTGGAAGATGGGGAAGAGGCCCTGAGCTGCAGTCTTACCTTTTGTTTTTTCAATTTTTGAATAACAAAAGAAAGACAGGATTTTGTTTGTTTGGTTTTTGGGGGGGGGTTGTTGGGTGTTTTTTGTTTTGGTGGGGTTTTTTGTGTTTCTCTAGTAAGTGACTTTGGATGGCTCAGTGTTTCCTGGAACCTCCTTTGCATTATTAGAGGCAAAAACCGTTTAGCAGTTTCTTAAATAAGCTGTGTCTTGTACCTTTTTTTGCCCTGAGCCACCCTGACCCAGACAGCCAGAGCTGCTGGATGGAAACTTCACCTGTCTCTCTCCACTTTTTATAAAACAAAGACCCTGGAGCCTACTCCTGGTCCTCTTGTCCTGCACCAGTGCGATGAATGTTTAGGAAATTTCTTTTTAGTACTTCCTCCACCTAATAAAAGATCTGAGTATATCAGTGGTGTTTGTCTGCATTTTCAAAGACTCCAGGAGCTTTTACAGCCTATCCTTTTCCACCAGCTTCTGCAACAAAAGCTGAGCTGGGAGGGTAAGAGCAGCAGATGGGTCTGCAGGGGGTGCTAAATACCATGGCAAAGGTGAGTGCAACTCAGAGAGCTTACAGGTGCCTCGAGTGGGGATGGGATCCTGGACAGCACCCTGACTCCTGTCATAGGCATAATTCCTTTACTTTTGGTGTCCTCTGGCATTGTGCTCTGCAGGAGTCCCTTCCCAGCAGCTGGTGTGGGCAGGGAGGGAGCACAGCTGCATCACTGCCCTCACCTTGCCCATGAGGTGTGTGACCTCTACCAGGAAGAAGGTTAGTGGTGAGGACTGCTGAGGGGCAGCTCCTCCCACAGGATCCTCATCCTGAGCATCCTGGTCCTGTGCAGCAGAGGAGGTAGGTCAGTGTGAAAACATTTGTCCCCACACAGCAGGCATGNCACAAAAACAACCAACCAACCAAAACCACACAATCCCCCCCCAAGACCATTCTTGCTGCAACAACCATTTTTCTTTCTTGGAGTCTTGCACAGGATTTGTACCATGTCCTGTGAGACCCAACTTTAGCATTTCCTGTGCTGCAAACAATACCAAGTGGAGCAAGTGCAACTTTGGTACACTCATCCTGCTAATTTTAGCTTGACTGCAGCAGCAAGACATTGCAAAAACAAACTTCTTCATGCTTAAGGTTGCAGGTTTAGTATGCTCCGACAGAGCAAGCACCCTGAAGGCCTGAGAGTGATGACCTCTGTTTTTCTGCCAGTCCTCTGCATGAGGTCAAAGCCCTCTGCCCCAGTCAGCAAGCCCTCCCCGCTGCCTTGTCTGACCATTTTGGGAGTGCTCTGCCCCTCCCCTGCCAAGGAACCGGCCACCAGGAGCCCCTGGTAGCAGCTGTCCTGCCCGGTCCTGCATCTCTGCTGCAGTCACATGACACCATGAACCATTTCCCCCTCTGCTCTCCCCGTTCCTGACTTAGGAAGACTAAATATAACAGCATAAGCCCATGGCCTTTTGCTAAGTACGCCTCTAAATCAGTTTGTTCTTAGTCTTGGGTTCCAGCAGGCAGTTGTCAAACAGCAGCTTTATTTTCCAGTAAGCTTATATTTATGTATATGTATAGGTATATGGGACAGCACTCTACTTGCAAAAAGCTGTTCTGCAAAGCTTTAAGTAACTCATACAAATAAACCAGCTCAATTAACAAGGAAGTAACAGTACAGGGATATTTTCATATCACATTTTTATTAGTAGACAGATGTGCAGAAAAGACAAAATAACTAGTGAAGGGGAAGACAACACAAAAATGCATCATTTAATTCCTTCTGGTAAATTATACTGAAGAGAAAAAAAAAGAAAACGTCTGGGATTTCAGCTAAGAAAAATACTAAGAAATCTAGTATACCCTGCTGGTTCAGAATGGTTGAAAACTGCATTTGAAGGGGCTTATAGTTGCAAATGTAAACACTAACATTGGCTGAGACAGGATAAGAGTTAAGAAGAGACCAGAACACATGGATCAGGTAAACGTTTCTCTGCATTCTCTTAAATAGTTTCAAAAAAAAAACCAACCAAAAAAACCCAACAAACCACACCCTCGTACTTCAGGTTTTAATCTCAAAAAAAAGGAAACCAGAAAGTCAAAAAGCAATGACATTGTACAGGATAGTGGAGAAGAGAAATCAGCCTGGTTAAGGTAGGAGCTCTCAAAATAGGTTGCTTTTTCTCTTTAGAAAAAGGTAACAGAAGAGTGATGATAATGCATCTTACAATACCAAGCTTGAAAATACAAGTCACTGGAGAGTATACAGTGAAAACGGTCAAAAGTATAAGGGAAATCCTGAAAGATGCAGTATCCTCATTTCAAATCAGTCACACAGACAGCATTGACATCCTCTGCTCCCCAACAATCCACCCCACTCTCCCAAAAGCGTGTCCCTGTCTAGTGTGGCCCCCAGACCAGTCCTGCAGACAGGAATGCCAGCACTGTTTGCCGACACTGGTGCTGCCCTGGCAGGGCTGCAGTGAAGCAGGGGTGGGCCCCACACCATCACTAGATGCAGGAAAGCCCCAGTGCCAGCTCCAGAAAGCACCAGGGGCTCAGTCAATCCTTGTTGGAAGGATGAGCTGAAGATGCTTCAGGAAATGTCCACGTGCCTTTCTAGGTAACATGCAAGCACAAGAGCGGACCATCACAGGGAGCACTGGGGGACAAGATACCACCTGGGCTGCCTTTACTCTGCAGGAGGCAAAGGGACGCACCACCAGCACACCACGGGGCAGAGGAGCAGGGACTATCCCTACTGCAGCAAATCTCAGTTATGCAATATTTTGAAAACACATCTGCCTTGCTCACTTCATACAGCTTTCCTCCCCTCCCTGGGGGCTGCCTTTCCTTCCAGTCAGCACACTCTCATCCTGCTCCTCGCTCCAGGACAAAGCCACGAAGCTGATCTGAGACCAAAGTTTACTCCCATCAAAGCCCACCCCTGAGGGACCACAGCTGGTGATGTACCACTGAAAACCCTGAGATACACGAAGGTGAGGCATAAACAAATGCCTGAGCAAGCAGCTCTTATCAGGGTAACTGCCTCTGTACCTGTGGGAATGTAGGGTCTTGCAAGGCCAGTACCCCAGGTCTGCTCCTGGAGGATGCAGGGCTCAGCACAGGAGGGCAGGGCTGACTGCTGATCAAGGGATCATGCAGAAGATGATCTTAGGCCACCACACCACAACCAAACAAGAAGAGCACACTGCAGCAAGGGGTAAGGGTGCTGAGGGACTGAGGAATAGGGTTCTGCAGACACAAGCATGCAGGATCCACTCCTGCCCGTGAGGCATGGCCCCAAACTCTGTCATGAGTTCCCAAAAACATGCAGGATGTCAAGCTCAGAGCACCAGCTGAAGCATACTGCTGAACAGCCTATCAAACCCCGCTGCTGGTACTGTATACCACTGTGCTGTGGAGATGCTGCAGAAGCTCACCCCTGCCCCAACTAGCCAGGCAGGGGAGAGCCATGCACACATCCATCCCCTCTGTCCATGCCCCAGCAGCCACTGCAGGCACAGGGACAGCCTGGCCACCCCATGCAAGCACCAAAGGGAGCTTTGATTTCAGATGACTCTGCAGAGCCACAGAAGCGCTGCATTTGCCCATGTGTGACCCATATAAACAATCGAAATATGACTCTGGTCAGCACTGGACTTGGGCTGCAGGAAGGGCTCCTAGTGAGCACTGGGACAGCAGGCTGTAAGTCTCTCCCACTGCCAAAAAAAGAAGCTCAGGATCAACACTGGCCTGCTGGGCAGCAGGGTGCATGCCTGTTCTCCTCCCTCAGGAAAGGAGCAGCTGGCAGCAGATCTCAGCAGCTTGGCCAAACAACTTTTTCAACCCCAACCTAGTGTGAAAAAACAAACCAATCAATAAATAGCAACCCAGGGCTCAGTTGTACAGACACAAAGTGTTAAGTGTTTATTTTAGGGTTCATATCACAAGCCTTTTTCAGAGACAAAGCTAATTGTGCCCTCTGGCACACCAGGGGCCAACTATTTCTTAACTTGAGCAGGCTGAAAAGGAATACTGTACCTTTCAGTGACATCCCATCAAGCTTAACACACAGTAGCTTTACACTCTCCGCCCCACACCTTATAAAGGAAAAGCCACCACCACAAGGCTAAACGAATGTACACACGCTATTGTAAATGGAGCAGCTAGACCTTGGCAATTTGCTTTGTGTGGATTTTCTTTTTCTTCCCAGTAAATGCAGCACTCGAGCTCCAGAAAATCCAGCTTCCAATGGGTTTGTTCCAGCTTTAAATACATTAAACATCTCAATGCAAGACTGTATTTAATTCAAGAATCTAAATGCGAGCAAACCTGTTTCGCTGTGTTTCGTAGAGAAGTGAAAAGGGGAGTTTCTTTTTTAAAAAGAAATCATAATACAGTGATGAAAGGGGTAAGAATGCAAGAATTCAGACATTCTGTGAAGGGTCTCTAAGAGGTCCATAAAAAAAGGAGCAAACAGATCCATATAACAGGAGACAGCAGGAGACAAAGTTTTTTGATTCCTCCCCCCCCACTTTTTTTGCTGGACTGCTGCTAGGTTACCGCTGCTCCCTTCTGGCCTGAGTTGGCAGGGCAGTACAGGGGCATAGAGGGAGCAGGTCACGACTCCTCGTTGCCAGAATCATCATCATCATAACAGTCGGCATCCTCCTCCTCCTCATCTTCATCGTCAATGTCATCATCATACAAGTCGTCATAAAGCAAATCTGAACTGTTGTCATTGGAAGGCACTTTAGTTTTGATGCAGTACTCTGCCAGTGTAGTGGGGACCTTCACACCATCCTTCTCTGCCTCGGCTTTGGTAGCCAAAACCTGTTTTCTGTAGGGCGAAGGACACAGCAACGTGAGCAGGGCCGTATGTCAGCAGCAATGTGGCTCAACTCCCACTTCCCAGATAGCCTCAGCCCTCCCAGCAGCTCAGAGGCAGGAGAGCTGATGTATGGCTGAAGCACAAGTAGCACTAGAAACAGATTTATTTCCTGCAGCCCCAGTCTTAGGAGTGCTCCAAGGGTGTTTGCAGCACGTGCTCTCAGCAACATATGAAATCAGTTACTCCACAGGGCTCTGCATTAGCAGAGCTGAGAGCAAATTTCATTATATTTGCTACGGAAGGAGATTGTGATTTCCTATGATGACTCACTGACTCTGCCCCTGATGACTCTATCCCAGTGTGCTCAAAACTGCAATTCCCAAAAGCATTTGGCAGCTCTGAGCTCCCAGTGGAGGGTAAGAGCAGTGAGAGCACATGGCTGCACCCCAACGGGCAGCTGTAACCCTGGTTCTGCCTAAGGCTGGAAGAAGACAACTGTTTCCCACCACCGCAGCACAGGTTCCGATTGCTGTCTCCTGGCAGCACTTGGGCTGTGAACTGTTGCTGGCTTTTGCTGACTCCCAGCGGGGAGAGGAGCAGATGGCAGCCTGTCCATTCATGCTCGCCCACCTGCTGGTCAGCCTGCCATACTCTGCCTATTGAGTACATCCCGCTCCACCAAAACCAAGAGAGCTGTAGGGAACTAATACAATGTCCCAAGGAGGCTCTTTTCACAGACTGACTGCCCTGCATTCCTCCAACCAGGGTTATATCCTGCAAGCCCACCTAGCAGAAACAAGTATGACAGAAGTCCCACTGTAGTACAAATTTGATTATCCACTGCTCTACAACTACCCCAGCTCAAATTTACATCATATCCCTACAGCATCTGATAAACCATGTACCTTTTAGCAGGACAGTCAAGACTGAACAGTGCTTCCAGCTAATCAAACCCAGCTTTGCAAACACTTGCCAAACCCCACTAATACTCCTTTTATTTGAAGGGGCAAGATTATGATTCATGAGTGTATTAAGAGCAGAATTAACAGCATGCAGTCAGTCTGAATCACATCCTAAGCAATGCAGGCAGTGCTCATAGGCAAGTGGGGACTTTGACTGGAATTTACTAGCAGCCAATAGGTTTTGCAGAGAATCATGCAGTCTGAAAAAAAGAACAATTCAGAGACATGATCAACCCCATTCACCTGCTCCAGAAGTATGTACTGCTTCTGTGTACTGAACATCCTAGAGGGACCAGAAGTGCGGACTTGGAATAAAATTTTCAAATTCATTTCCAAAGATGCAACCACAGCAAGAAGCTGTTTTCAGCAAATACTGCAAAGAGCCTATTTAAAGAATTCAAAGCAAGAGGCTGATAGCACAGTATCAAACATGACAAAACTTACCTTATGATTTCAGCATACTCCTTGTCTTTTCCTTTACTGTCCCTCCATTTCCTGAACATGACTGATGCATCCACATTGGCAGGAGAAAATGTGTTGGGCTCATTAAGCAAAGAGATGACACTCAGTAAGATAGTCCTAAAAAACATAACCACAACAGTAGAGTCAGAGCTCATTTATTCATGGATTCTGAATGCCACCGACTTCTTTAGGTGATCCATCAAAAACTTGTTTGAAGTCAAAATCTAAGTGAAGGGTAACTACGGGTAATATGGAAGTGAGAGCAGATATTCATGAATTTCAGACCCTGGCCATCAGCTCACAGAAGGTAACAATACCAACCTCAAGGAAGGACTACAGACCATCACATCTGTGCACATGTGTGTAACAGAGCAGCAGGCAAAGCTGGTCATCAGACCAGAATTCACCTTGCCCACACCACCCGTATGGATGGTGCAAGGCTGGACACCTGCTTGTTGATTCTGTTTGCAGAAAGCCATGCTCTTTGCCTGCCCTGTCTAGAAAAAAGGACCACTATGACACAAAGCTGCCAGATAAGGCTACACTGCTTTCCCAGTTCCACTGGGTGTTGAGAAGTTGAAGCTGTGGGCAGCTCTTACCTCTCCTCAGCTTGTGCATCACTAAGGCTGCTGTGGCAGCACAGCAAGAGACAGTGCAGATGTTTTTCATTACACAGGCAAGATCAGCAGGATTTGGTTGCTGGTACTCAGCAAAGCCAGCATGAGGCAATCACACAACCCCCAGCAGACAGACAGCCCACCTGGATTTCTAGCAGCAGCACACAGCAAGCTAGCTGCTCTGCTGGCATTCATCCTCTCCCAGACCCTTTTCCTGCCTTTCATAGAATCATAGAATCATAGACTATTAGGAGTTGGAAGGGACCTCGAAAGATCATCTAGTCCGACCCC
>VWZX01004249.1:0-64728 GCA_013399015.1 Galbula dea
AAGATCATCTAGTCCAACCCCTCTGCCACAGCAGGATACCCTAGACCAGGAAAGTAGCAACATGTAGGTTAAAGTAGAAATTGCCCCAGTATGACAGAATGCATTATTTATGGGCAACCTCTAAGAAGTAAATGTGCACAACGTTACCTGGATGACGATGACAGGAAACCAGATGATGGTCATGATACTAGCCTATGTACAGTCAACATGCACACACATGCTAAACAACTGCTTATTTGCAAAGCTAAAATGAAGAAATACTGATGGTATTTACCCAATTCAGAACAGTTGTTGAAAAGTCTGACAGAAGGCATTGCACAATTAATGTAAAATACATTTTTGTTTTGTAAATAATTGTAGACATATGATATTCACAGTAACTCAGAAATTAATTAAAGTAGTAAAGCCTAAGACCACTAGGGATACACACTTTGCATTATTCTGGGAAGAAAAGCAAGTCTAAAGCAATTTTAATAGTCAGTTGCATAGTGATTTTTACATTTTCTTTCTTCTCCATATCACTAGGTAATTTAAAGAAGCAGAACAAGTAATCACTTAAATCCTCATTACCATATACTCCTGGCCAACAGAGGCATGCTGTACAAATGAGCACCTTAGTATATTAAAAGAAACGTATCTAAAAGGATTAGCTTTCAAGATGTGAAGTGCGTCGACTTTTGCTGAAAGCTAGAAAAAAAACATTCATGGATTGCAGTGACCATTCAGGACTTCAAAAGCTTCACTTTGATTGACAGAACAGGTAGGACTAAGTTCAGAGGACAAAATACCAGTCTAGTCAATATAACCACTGAGCAACAAGTTCTTACCAGGGTACTCTCACTCCTTATGTTTTATAAAGCAAGAGAAATTAATTTCTTCTTCCAAAAGCTTATGTTATATTACCTAGTAAAGAACACCTGAGAAAGCTCTCTTCTGAAATACAGGAATGATACCCTCAGTAACATGAGAACTCAAATGCTTTTTACGGCACCTAGGGCAAATACATCTCTCACTCTTAAAATAATCCAGCACATTTCTGGTTAATTCTAAATTTTTTCATTGCATTTTAAAACTGGACTGGCTCAAATCTAAGTTCCACTTTCTCCACCCCACGTTACTCACAAAGCTATAGCAGCTTGTTGTCAGCCTGCAAGGGCTGAGCTCTTGGAGGAGTGGAGTGTCTGGTAGCAAAACAAGGACACAATAGTAATAGCTTAAACACACAAAGTATTTTATACCTAATGTAACAATGTATTGCTTTCATCTGGTTCATTAGCTTTTACATTTATTCAAAGACAGAACTAAGCATATCTTTTTCTTGTCCTCAGTGAGAAAGCTATCATTTTTCCTGTACGCAGACACTAAACTGAGGTTTCTATTGCAGTTTCTCTTTTTGACTGAGAGATCTGCCAGCACAGGCAGTGCATACCAGAAGGCCAATTCTAGATGAGGAAGCTCATGAAGGCTCCATTAAGCAACTGAAGCTCCAAACACATGATTTTACCCTGGTTTCTCTGCAGGAAACCATTAACACTGTATAAATGTTACTGATGGTGAAGACAAATAACAGATTAAGAGTACAACCGTTTTGCTTAAAGATAAATTGTAAGCATATTCAAATTAGGATGTTTATTTGTGAACCACCAATTTCAGGGTGAAGAAGGTAACAATATGAAGACAAAGAAAAATTGAACCCTAAAATGTACACAGGTTTACACTTAGTACTCTTGGATTCCAGTGAGGGAACTCAAGGTAATTAAGTTAATGTGCATATGTAGCTGAAGGATTGAGGCCAAGGGGGATTAAAAAGCAGGGACTATAGCAACAGACTAGGAACAATAGATGAAACATTCAGCACAAGTGAACTTTTCCCCTTTAAACCTGTGGATGCTACGGAAAATCCAATCCAAATTGTGACTAGGTTAAATAATTGTGAGGAAAAGTTTTAGAAATGTAAATACAATTCAGTGTAAGAGTTTCAACTTTACTGCAAAATAGCTGGTCAGTTTCACATGAAAATTTTCTCCACCATATAAGCCATTTTGGGGAAAGCCTTTTAATCTTTTTCAGGAACACTGCAATATGCAGCAGAAATTGTTTTATAAATTTCATTTTATATATAAATAACTGACAGTTATTGACTTAGAAGAATTTTCAAGTCTGATTTAAACACTGCAAACAAAACAGTTGTTTGCATTAGATTTTATCAAATGCAATTTATGTAAACCAATGACTGTTTTGTTAAATATTTATTTATCAAAATATTTTTACATGTATATGAGCTATAAACCCTTTAACACTGCAGTTCACTATGAAATGAATAAAGAGATGAAATTAAGTTAGCTATAAATCTATGCATAGCATAGCTTAATTTATTTCCACAGAGCTAGAGAGCACTGTCAGATAGCTAACAGTTTGTCCTGGTTTGGGTTAGAACAGAAGTAATTCTGTTCAATGATTTTATTTTTCTGTACATATTTGTATATATTTCATTTAACATTATTATCATTAAATCATTATCATTAAAGTTTTCTTTTCCAATCCACAAGTCTCTCTCTCTTATGCCCTTTCCCTTTTGGGGGGAGGAAGGGAGGGAGGGAGAAATGAAGAGGGAGAAGGGTTAATAAGAAGCACTTGTCATTGTGTTGGCGGTTGGCCCAGCCCTGACAATCAGCACAGTTCAAATGTACTCTAATATGTCCAAGATAATTTTTCTAGAAAAACAGAACAAATTAATTTCCAGTTTAATAATACTAACTACAACTTTTACTTATTCTCTTCCTTTCAAAAAGAACATTTCCACGTGACAAAAAACAGGTGCAGTGAATTTAATACATCACCCTTTTTCCCCCTGAAAGCTGGGAATAATTTTCCCCAGAGGTGCAATTGTATGACTGAAAGCATGAAAGGCTGAAGTAATTTTTGTTACTCTGGCAATAAGACAGAATAATTAAGAAAGAACAAAATGAAACAAATTACTGCACCATAAAGAAGCAATATTTCTGAAAATTACTTTTGGGTTCCTGACAACTAAAAAGTTCTGTTTCTCTAACTGCCACTGCTGCTTTCCAGAGCAATACAAACAATACTTCTTTAGCATATCAATATATAAAAATCTCTTGTGGTCTTGCCAGTCACTTGGAAATGCTCTGTATGAACAGTTCTCTACTTTTCCGCACAATACATAAATCAACGTGCATGGCAAAATCAGCAAACGTTACAACATATATGTATATTAAAAAAAAAATGATGTGAAAAGGTGTCCTGACCCAACATCTTTATTGATGACTTGGATGAGGGGATAGACTGCACCCTTAGTAAGTTTGCAGATGACACTAAGCTGGGTGGGAGTGTCGATCTGCTTGAGGGTAGGCAGGTTCCGCAGAGGGACCTAGACAGGCTGGATCAATGGGCAGAGGCCAATGGGATGAGTTTTAATAAGGGTAAATGTTAAGTCCTGCATTTTGGTCGCAACAACCCTCAGCCTGCTCGGGAAGGAGTGGCTGGAGAACTTCCCAGCAGAGAAGGACCTGGAGGTGTTGACTGACAGCCAGCTGAACATGAGCCAGCAGTGTGCCCACGTGGCTAAGGCGGCCAATGGCATCCTGGCTTGTATCAGGAATAGTGTGACCAGTAGGAGCAGGGAGGTGATCTTGCCACTGTACTCGGCACTGGTGANTAGGCTGCCCAGGGAGGTGGTGGAGTCACCATCCCTGGAGGTTTTTAAGAAGAGGATGGATGTGTTTCTTCAGGGGATGATTTAGGGATAAGAGAAGTGTAGGGCTATCGGTTCGACTAGATGACCTTGAAGGTCCTTTCCAACTGTAATGATTCTGTGATTCATTTCAGATCTTTCAGAGTCTAACAAGCAAAGTGTGAGAATCTAATGTGTGGATTTTTCTAAGTGAAAATGTGAACTACTTAAATATAAACATTTATTTTCAGGTGCAAGTAACTTTTTTAAAAGTCTGACAATGCATCAAGCAAAGTTCTTGCCAAAATCAGGCAATGTACAGACAAGTTACTTGCTGAGATAAACTCCTCCACAGCTTTTATTCAGCACTCAGCCTCCTTGTGATTTCTGTGTTACCTGGGACACCTGCAGACTGTGCTGCCAAACACTACTGTCATCTCAAGACTGGCATTTCTTAACTTAGATTTTTACGATAAAGATATGAAAAAGCTGACTAGCTGAATATTCATGCCAGGTTTTGTGATTATCCGATATTTCTAGGACAGACAGGAAGACTAATCTTCATAATCCTGCCCTGTAAGTCTCAAAGAAATCAATAAAGCTTAATAAAGCAATAAATGGAACCAAAGATTTTTTTTATTTTAGCAATTGGTCTTTTGAATTAAGAATAGCAGAATTCAAATGAGAGGCTATATGCTATTCTGGCAAAATACTGAAGAATCTGTCACAAAGGACAATAATTTTTATTACTACATATGTGAAGGCACAAATCCTAAACTAGTCCAGCCCAATGATTGTGACTAATTTTGGAGGTTGTGGCCAACACAAGAATTCTGCAAAGGGCACAGAAACCTTGAAATGGTAATGACGCAGTAAATTAAAGGTAAGATTTTTTAGTACATATTAAAAAAACCCCAAACAAACACAGAACCAAACCCACATGATTATGTAATACCTCATGTATAATTCCAAGTATGGTATATTTTGTTTAACATTTAGTACAAAACAAAATCAACTTAGACCCTTGCAAGGGGTGAAAAGCAATACCATCACACTGCACTCATAGAATAACGGATTAGGAATAAGATGTGACAGGCCCAGTTGAGACATAGAAGACCTGCAAGTCTTTCCAGCACACTAATCGTTTTAAAATGTCATCTGCATGCTGCCCCCATCAACAATCAGGATTAAGTACACAGAATTGCTTTGGATGGAGGATATTAATTTCTTTATCGTGTTTACTGAAGTCCCTGTGTAGAAAGAGACTTCTAATGAGGAATGCTTCTAAACCACTTCAAGAGAATGAGTTCCTGGGCAGTCTCTCTGCAAATAGAGCTCATGTGAACCAAACAAGGCATTAAGTAGCAAAGAAAGTAACAGGCTGCATTCTCGCCATTCACAGCTCTCCTTTGCAACCTTAGTTTGCCTATTGCTGTGCCAATAGCAGCATTTCTGTAGTGAAGCTCTGAAATAATTATTATTTTAAATACAGAAATTTCCCCCTCTGTCCTACTTCTGTGCAGCTCCCTTCTACTGATCAAATGGTAAAACTGAATGAAATTAACTGCAGTATTATTTGTCTAGTTAGAAAAATCTGGTAAGTTTTTTGCCACCAGCAGTTAGTTTAATGGAACATTCATTTCCATTAATATTTCACAGAATCACAGAATGTTAGGAGTTGGAAGGGAACTCGAAAGATCATCTAGTCCAACCCCCCTGCCCCAGCAGGATTCCCTAGACCAGGTCACACAGAAGCGTGTCCAAACGGGTTTTGAATACCTCCATAGAAGGAGACTCCACAGCCTCTCTGGGCAGTCTGTTCCAGTGCTCTGGCACCTCAACTGGGAAAACATTTCTACGTGTATTCACATAGAACCTCCTATGCTTCAGCTTATAAACATAGCCTCTTGCCCTGTCACTGGGCTTCACTGAGATGAGCCTGACCCCATTCTCCTGACATACAATTTCGAAGCACTATTCTGTTTTTCTAAGTGGTTTACCTCAGATTTCAATTTATTGTGAAAAGCACTTGGAAAACATTTTCCATTTAGTTTCCATTCCAGTAGAAACATCTTCTTCTCCCTGCTTCACACACCACTCCACCTGTGCTTTATGATTTCTCAAGACTTCTTATAAAATGTAGTCTTAACAAGCCTTGGAATATTTTTATCTGTTAAAGTAAATCATGTGATTTTAAGTCTCTTTCAAATTTTAATGATGGTGACATTGCAATGAAGCAAAGAAAAAATTAATACAAACATCCAAAACTAAGGGCCCAAATGTTTGCAGGTGTTAACACAGTATTTGCTTTCCATTATGACTTTTAACCATATTAAAATTTGAAATGATGTCATAAGTATGTATATTTTATCCATTTTAAAAAAAAATTGCCTAGAGAAAAAATAGTGAAGTTTGTCTACTAGTTTCTTTTAGCTCCACACACCCTTGAAAAAACAGTAATATTAGTTTGTCAAGTTGTCAGCATTAAATAGCTGTTAAAAGTATTTAGGGAGGTAATATTCATAATACATCTATTGTAAGACCTGACTTCTTTGAAAGTCAATTCCACCATTTAGTGATCAGAAAGTCAGACATCCTGAATAAAACATGCAGAAGGAAGCATTGGTATGTTTGATGCACAGCCTTTAAAGAAATGTGGATTAATAAGGGCTGAGTTTTCTTGGGGTTTTTAGTTTACTTTTAAGAAATCCTTCATCTTTAAACAGTCCCCTAAGCTTTAACAGCATTTCTTTCCAGGTTATCTTCTCTTATCTTCTAGACCATGCCAAAACAAAGTAAGCATCAGAGATCTTAAAACAACTTCAGGTGTTCCTAAAGGCCCCTTGTATCAAACATAAGAACTTGCTACACCTAGTCACAGTTCTACCATTGTATTCACAGTTTTAAGTAAAATAAACCTTTATTTCTACACAGGACAGCAATATGCCAGTCAGAAGCTGACTCCAGTTTGTTCTTCACCTCGGCAGAGGAATAGCCACACAAAGGAATACTCTGCTGTGTACAGTAAGAGGACATGAGAGAAAGACCATATTCTGTACACTGTTCTCTTTCCTCTGCACGTCAAGTTTGTGCTCAGCAGCTGGTGATCATGCCATTGCCATACTTCAGATCCTTCTGGCACAAAGAAAACAAAAAGCCAAAAAAAGATAGCGTACATGAATAGGAAAAGGCCTCTTGCACACACCCTGTAGAAATAGATACTTGCAGTCTTTGCTGATGTTATGGGGAAACAAGCGAAGGGCATCCTGCATTCTTGCACGAGCCTACAGAGGAATAGCCCCAAACTTTCTACTATTTTTTCACCCACAAATTCTCTTTTAGGTGACAACAACCAAGGCAGAAAAATAACACTGGTGAAAGGATCCACAACAGCTGTGTAACTTATACAAGTAATGTCACTTTGGAATACGTAAATGCCCTCTCCTCTTCCATCTTCATGGATCCTATTGCACATGATTTACATGGGTCTTTCTGCTTGCAGAATGATGGAAGTGAGAAGTGCCCATCACATCAGTCAAGCAGGCTTTAGAATGCTTTTTTTTGAAATAATATCAAAGCTTTCTCCCCTGTGAGTGTGCAACATTCACAACTTTAAGTGGAACGAGCCAAGTCTTGGCTTTGCAGATTTCAAGATCAGTTCAAAATATCGCCTGAGCAGCAACAGAGCAAACACTGACTAGCGGCAAGGGAAGTGCAGCCACCAGCTGGCAGAACAGCATGTTACCCACTTAGAGGTACTCTGTGATTAAATGCCTTGGCCTTTAAACGAGCTTCCTACTGACAAAAAGAGAATCTCACCAGTGTCACCATGTTAAGCCAGGCATATGGATAAACAATGTTATTTATTCTTCAAACGCATAATGTAAATCGACTGGCTGACTTGTGCAACGGGTTGACAACATGTACAGTCACTTTGTTCAAAGAACTAAGAAGATAGAAGGCGCTTGCTTTCCTTGCACCTGTTCTGTTTCTTAGAAGAGAAAGGATTATCTGTTGGGCAGTACTAGAGTGTCTCTAAGACAGATTACCACTGTTTCACAAGAAATCAGACTCAACTGGGATAAAAACAATGCAGGCTGGAATGATGTGCTGGTCTAGGACTGATTGATGGTACCTTGCTCACTGACGCTCCTGTGGCAAACTGAGTAACACATACACCTGTGAGGTCTTTTCAAGGGCAGATACAGCTTGTTCTTGGATCTTATGCTAGAAAGACCAGAGGTCTTCCTTCTTCCTGCTACTGAGGAGGTGAGCAGAGTACCCTGAACTGTGTCACCACATGAAAAAGTTGTGAGGACACAGCTGATAGTCACATGAGTATGTCCTCAAATGTGATTTTCAGTAGCAGGAGGTGATCTTAGGTTGGCAAGTCTCCCAATAGCACTGTTGTTCCTTGTAGTGGTCAAAATTCCTTCCCTCTACTGAATCCACTGATCAACTCAGAATCACCAGTCCTTCGCAAGGTATCTGGCTGGAACTGGATCTTGGCTAATGGACTTGAAATAAAATGACCCAACTAAGGTCAGTGGTGAGCAAGTTGAAACTCCCTCACTATTTCAGTGTTGGATGAGGCTGGCAGTTCTTGACCAATGCAGAAAAACATTCTTTCCTTTCTTCCTCCTCCTCCTCCTGCTCTAATAGACCCAAAGATCATAAAAGCTGAAAGCCATTTCCCATGTATGAAGAGCAGTGAGGTAGGTCTCCGTGCTGGAGTCTGAAGACTGCTTACAAAGACACCTTCAAGAAACACACCCTGGTGAGGACACATCTGGAATATTGTGTCCAGTTTTGGGCCCCTCAGCTGAAGAAGTATAAGGAACTGCTTAAAAGAGTCCAGCACAGAGCCACAAAGATGATGAAGGGGCTGGAACATCTTCCATATGAGGAAAGGCTGGGCCTCTTTAGCTTGGAGGAGAGGAAACCTAATCTATGCTTATAAATATGTGAAGGGTGGGTGTCAGGAGGATGGGGTCAGGCTCTTCTCGGTGAAGCCCAGTGACAAGAGAAGGGGCAATGTTTGTAANAAAACGGGAAAAAGGGAAAAAAAGGAAAAAGGGAAACTAAAACAGGCATGTACACTCGAAACCCAGGATAGAACAAATAAAAACACAATCTTACTACTCTCCTTAAGATAGCAGAGTTGCACTGACCGACGCCAGCAACAGCTGCCTCTCAAGGCCTACAAGGCCTGCAAGGCTTGACTCCTCCGCATGGGTAGAGACTGACAGCAGAGAACCTGCGTCCTTGGATCCACCAGCAAAAAGAGAGCGAGGGCCTCTCCCTCTCTGTATTTATACCCCCAGTTATGTAAAATCCTGTGGAATACTGGGTAAACATGATCACTTCCCTGGTTACAAACTGGTTACCAGGAAAACCTGGGTCAAACCATTACAGTGACCTGGTCTAGGGAATCCTGCTGTGGCAGGGGGGTTGGACTGGATGATCTTTGGAAGACCCTTCCAGCTCCTAACATTCTGTGATCCTGTGAATGGCATGTTTTACATAAAGCAATAGAATTAAACTGCTGCTTATGTAGGCCATCTACTACTACTGCCTGTCAACCTGTATTGCCAATCTCCTCAACACCTCTGTTTCCTTAATGTACCGTCTTAGACAATTCAAACTCTACCTCTTTGCCATTATGAGGATTAAAGATATGCTGAAAAACTGTAAACAACAAGATAACTCTTTAGAGAGAGACAAAGAGCACCAGAGGATAATCTACATGCATCTCACTGATGCTTCTATTTATTCCTTTAACCTTTAAGCTTCCAACACAAAATCTGCAAGAGGCAGTTTTCAAATGCAATTGAAGCACAGTGCATCATATTAGTTCAGACAACTCAAGCCATACCTTTAATACTATGCCAAATTTAGCTGATGGTGTAAAACCTCACTGGAAGATGTATGTCACCATAGTGTGATTTGGCATTCTTACATCTGATCACTGAAATAAGTGAAATAGCTTTTATTTCAACAGAAGAAGAGAAAATCAGGCAGGTAAGTGCTCTAAGAAGAAAATTCTTCTTTGTCTCTTTACCATCACCTAGAGTTGGGAGGCGTTGGCTCCTTCACAGTATTCTAACAGTAACTATTGAAATTGTGATTTCAATAAACTGATCCTTAAAATCTTGACTAGAAGGCATTTGGTAACTTAAAATATTAATTAGCTTCTTTATTTGAACATATTTTACCTTCAAATTGTTATAACATTCTCTCTCAATTCTGAAAATTGAGACTCATAACAAGCTACTGGTGACCTACAGGAATTATGCTGAAGTTTTCTGGCTGAAGGAAATTATATCAATAATTGATTATAACTGGGAGCTCTTTAAAGGTCTGCTTTCTTCAGCAGCTAAACATCACCTCTTCTGAATGCGTGATAAGGACAAGAATTTCTTTCATTAATTCCTGTGCATGTCCACACTTTATCCTTCTACACAAACACGAAGAGAAACATAGTCTTAATTTCAGTTTTTGAATAACTGTATTAGAAGAACTAACACAAATTGAAGGTTAAAGCAAATACTGCAAGGAGAAACACGGAAGAGAATTTTCAAACATCACAGAATTAAAAGACTCAAATCCCATTAGAAGTCAGTACAGATTGGGTGCTGATCTTTCCAAAACACTTCTAAAATTCTTAAATATAATAGCACTGATTAAGTTAAGGTTTTTAAGCAAAGGTTGCCTGAAAACATCCTTTACTGCAGAAGGATAAAAAACAGGCCAGTATAACATTCTAAAATATAGTGTAATTCCTCCACATGTATCCCTTAACTAATGGGCACAGCTGGTCTGAAAAGTATTAACTTCTTGTACAAAAATGGTTTACACATACATTGACTCATTAAAAAAAAAAGTATGGAATTTCAAGTGAGAAATTTAAATAAAGATTTTAAGAAGACAATACAGACATTCATTCTAAAAGCAGCTTTAAATAAAAACACAGAAATATGAAGAATGATGTAATGTTGTTTTAGTCTGATGTTATGAAGCTTGGGCCATCTAACAATGAAGTAAACTTTTTACTTATTTCACAGCTCTTAGCACCACCTTCCCAGGATTAGGGACAAAGCATAGCAATGGAAATTACAAGGTTGCTTTCATACATAAAAAATGGTGAGATTTGGGAGAGTCCATAGGAGTAATCAGACTTAAGAAGTGAGTAACACAACCATCAGAATACTAAACCAATCCTGCATATCCTTTTATCCCCTACATCCCCAAAAAACTAAAACCCTGGGTGTTGTCTTGCCTTTAATACAGCCTTAGCACTGTATTGTGTCTATAAACCCAGTAATGAAGATCAGTCATTCCTGTTTTCACTCTACCTGTAAGCAATACAATTCCTGTTACATCTTTAAAAGTGTTTAATATAACGCAGTATTTAAAGTCAATGGAGGGAAACTATAACACATAAACACTAAATATATCCAATGGAACAACCATAGTATCAACCTTTCAATTTCCATGGAAACTACTTAGAACAGAAGATACAAATCTGAGACAAACATTAATCTCTTAAACCTATAAAATTCACACTTTGAAGATGCAGTCTTCAATCGAAACAGAGTCTGCAGCATAAAGCCCTGATACTCAAAAAAAACTTAGCAAGCAGCAAAACTGTTTGTGCTCCTGATACACAGACCTCCTCCTAGAGTCAGCCTGTAAAGCATCACTCGCAGCAGGGGTGCTATGCTAACAGCAGCATCTAGAAAACAACACACCACGGCAGAGATGAAAATAACTTGGAAATTGACATCTTCCCATGGAATGTTTTTAAAAGATTAAAACTGTACCAAAGTAATCAACAAAAACATCCTATTTTCCAGTAAGACACTTGTGGCCTGGGGTGGCAGTGCAGAAGGGAGGCCTGCAGAGCTGTTACTTTATTGAAAAAAACACAAAACAAACCCCAAAAATCTTGAACAAAAACAACTCCCCCAAAAAACACAGAAAAAGAAAACAAAACAAAAAAGCAAAACTGGGGGCGAGGTAAGAGAAAACCTCTAATCTCTTCAAGCTCATTGCCTACCAGAGGAAAGCTCTTGGCAAAAACTGAGGCTTTGGAAATCTATGTTTAGCTAGACAAAGCATTAAAGAAACAACACAGAACATACAATGTGGCAGCTGAATTTATTGCTTCTCTCCTCCAACCAGCCATTAAAAAACTACTACAAGGATAATTTCCTAGGGCTAAGTAACAGCCTGACTGTAACACCACATTTACCTGGCCTGACAGACTTACGTACCTTAAGACCTTTTCCAGAACCCTGAAAAACCTGCAAACAACCCAAAAAACACAAAGGTAGGAGGTGCCAACCCAAAAAATCCAAAGTAGGAGGTGCCTACTTCCTGTCTTTGGATTCCTTGAGCTTCTGAGTTGCAGAATCTGGTAAGTTACTCCTTTTCCCATTGGAAAGGGCAAAGTTTATGATTTGGAGAAGGTAAAAATGAAGCAGAGCTAGGCAAAGACCAGACTGGGCGGTAATGGCCACTTTGTGGCTATCGACAATCAAATACTGCAGGACGGAAAATTCACCTTCATGGGAAGCATGAATGTCATTACTTGGATAAGTAGAGCAAGGAAATTCCCCAGACCCAACAGGCTGAAACAAAATCATGATCTAAGTATTGCCCTAACAATCTGCACTGGAAGGAAAGCTACAACTGGGTCAAGATCCAGTATCCTGTAAATACACCGCAAATGGCTAAGGCCTGTTGCAATAGTACAATCCATTCTCTCAAATTACAGTATAGAGAAGACAGAAGTTTAAACAGATGCATAGACAAGCAGTTCCACTGAAAGTCATCTACAAATTGAAGTGACCATCCAGGATTTCTGAAGGAATGCAATACATAAACTCAAGAGGTTTTTTTGCTTCCTGTCAACCTTTCAACCAATGCATGAATATTTCTCTCTCCACAAGGTATTTTTCAATTTCTTCTTGATTAATAACAAGCCAATCATTTTAATTACAGTGCAACAACAAAAATTCAAGAAATTCTTTAGTATTCTCTTCTGGTGTTTGACACATTTCACACTGAATGTAGAATCACAGAATGGTTTGGGTTGGAAGGGACCTTAAAGATGATTCAGTTCTAACTCCCACGTCATTGGCAGGGATACCTCTCACTAGAACAGGCTCCTCAAAGCCCCACACAACCTGACCCTGAACAATTCCAGGGAGGGGGCAACTCAGCTAAACTTCCAAAGGTAATTTAGAGAGGACTGATTTAGACAGGAGAGAGCAAAAAACAACTAAATAAAACCCACCAACAGAAAATCCACCCTATAATCCTCTGTGTTAGAATCTTACTGGGCTCCAAATTAAATGATCTGAAACCTCACAGCCAGTAAGTAACACAGTCTAGGTCTGCTTGGCTTGAAATCTAAAAGACCAAGTTTTAACTTCAACCACACTATCTTATCAGAATAGATGTAAAAAATACCTATAAAGCAGAGAAAAGCTAAGTGGAATAGCAGAAACACACTGGGGAGCAGGCAGAACTCATATATTAATTTCTAGCTTTTCTCAGTGTAGAGGACAAAACCCAATTTGTTCATTTTCTAGTGGGCACAAAACAAATGGCATACCCAGTGTGTCACATTTCTTAAGTTTTCTACAAAACAAAGTTCACCTACAAAACACAGAGGAAGAAAAAAAAAATCCTCAAATTGTTAGTAATGCTGTGATGTTTTTCTTTTCTGTAAAGTAAAACAGATCTTGTATATCTCCATGTCCCCACAAGAAATGCTCATCCAATCAACCAGTCAATTACTTTCAACACAGGGTAAGGGAAGGAAGTTACTCATTCTGAATCTTCAGCTCCAATTAATTTTGGAAAGATAACACAAATTGTTTTTGAATTTGTTCAACTGCTTAGCATTGAAGTGCATCAGAGCATGATTTCATTCATTTTTGTCATGACACAGTGATAGATAAGAACAGAACATCTTTATATGATGAAAAAAATCCCAGATGAGCAGTGTTTCAGATTGCCTGTTAAAGGTTAACTCTGCAATGCACACCATCATCACAGAACTAGAATTTCAGGTAAGATAATTCTACCACAGATACATGAGTATTGTGAAACTTATAATCATAAATAATTATCCATCTAAAATACCACCAGAACTTTTGCTGATTAAAAGACAGATTAATGAAAAAGGGGGAAAACAGCTGGTAATATTAGATTATAAAACACAGTAGTTTTGATTGTACTGATAATCTCCAAAAACTTTTCAGTACTCTCTTAAAAATGAGACTGAGTGAAATAAACTGCCATTATTTATCCTTAAAAGACATCAAGTAAGTGTGTTTAAGACTGATTAGTAGTGGCAGGGTAGGAAGCATAGAATACATGCAGCCTCCAATTCTCAAGTCTCAAGTATAGTGAGTATATACAACGGCATTGCACAGCAGAAACTATGACGTGATTTTTAGAGGTGACATTTTAAGAGAAACATCATTTGGCTACCACCCAGCTGAGTAAATTTGACCGACATGTCCATTCAGGCAGATAAAGTTAGTTATCTGGATCTTAATCAATATAGACATGGTAACATTCTTACCCTTTAAAGATTCAAAGATTCCAAAACAAGCACTGTACCGTATCAGAAAATCAGAATCAAAACTGAACAATTACTGCATGTTTTTACAACGAAAAAGGAAACTGCAAGTATCAGGTCTAATGTTCTAAATGAAAATTGAAATTTGACATACACACACCCACATCCTTCCACAATAATGCTTTCATAAATATATGTCTTGAAAGATTACCTGGTAAATATACCATCCACAACACCAATTGTTGACTCCTCTGCTGGAACATAAGAACCAATCTGTGCCATGACTATGATCAATGCAACTTGCTTTATATAAGAGCTCTTTCCTCCCATGTTCGGTCCAGTTATTATCATGACTCTTTCACCATCTCCCTGGAAACATGAAACTGTGGTCAAATATACTGTACTGCACATGGTGCTTTTATAGGAAAGTCTAGTGTGAATACGTGCTTAGAGGTATATAGGACAAGTCCACAGGGCTAAACATTCTGTTTCTAGGTAAGATCTTCCTTTATTCCTGGAGTTCATCGTTATCATTTTTTTTATGAAGCCTGAGATAGATACATCTTTCTGAGACCTGTCTAGACTAGTGACAGAGAAGCATTACAACCAACTTTCATTACTCTTGAGCAAAGGGAGAGAGAGAGGGAGCACCTTCCCTTTCTCCATCAAGGAGCCAAGAAAGCACTCCGAGAATTTTTTGTGCAATTTCTATGGAGAAAAGGAGAAACCCACCAACCTTAAGCATAGCCAGTGCTGTCCCAGTTTGTTTGTCATCTGGATTCCTCTCCAATTAAGAGAGTTCTTATTGCCAAATGGGGAAAAGATCTGGCAGACAAAGACCTGACCTAGATTTTACACCCATACATAAATGCTTGCCTTGATACAACATAAACACAATACAAGCAAACTGTCTAAAGAAGAAATCAAGACATTGCCAAGTTTGGCAATAACTGATTGTAACAGAGATATTGTGAGCAGACTGTATCTAGTTTCCAATTGATCAATATAACTAACCACTGAAATCCTATGGAAAATGACTTCAGATACAAAAGATCATCTCAGCTGTAAGTACATCCCTGCAGTACTGCTATGTAACCATGGCTCCAGAACAAAACTCTCTTCCTCTAGTGCAAGAAAATTGCTAGTACAGAATTAAAATTGATCAATGAATCTATAAAATTTTCTCATAGCCTGAATCAAGACTAGGAAATTAAGTTATGCAAAGACTTCAGACAATTAAACTTTTCCTTTCTAACAGGTACATGCAATGAAATCTAACAAGTAACAAACAAAACAAAATTCAGCATATTCCATTGCCCCATGGGAGAGGCACGGAAGAAAGGACAAGCTGTGCATAATGAGCATTAGCCACACTAGTTAGGAAAATTGGAACTGATCAAGCACTGTGACAAGAACAAAAAACCTAAAAAAACCCCCACCCCCAAACTATTTACAGGTATATTTTTTGATCGAGCTTTCATTTTGATAATATGGATGCAAATAAACTTCAGATAGGCTAAATGTCAAATCCTGCATTTTGGTCATAACAACCTCCAACAGCTCTACAGGCTTGGGGAGGAGTGGCTGGAGAGTTGACCAGCAGAGAAGGACCTGGAGATGTCGACTGACAGCCAGCTGAACATGAGCCAGCAGTGTGCCCACGTGGCTAAGAAGGCCAATGGCATCCTGGCCTGTATCAGGAATAGTGTGACCAGCAGGAGCAGGGAGGTGATCTTGCCACTGTACTCGGCACTGGTGAGGCCACACCTCAAGTACTGTGTGCAGTTTTGGGCACCGCAGTATAGGAGGGACATTGAAGTGCTGGAGAGTTTGCAGAGAAGGGCAACTAAGCTAATCAGGGGTGTGGAGAACAGGCCTTATGAGGAGAGGCTTAGGGAGNCTGTCACTTATGTCATAATCCAGATCACACAGAAAATATATTCAACCAGTATTTACTGTATGTAAAAAGCTGTTTTGCTTTTGTGAAGAAAACCCCACCCATAAGGAAGTTGCAATACAGTAAAAACCTAAAAAATGCCATTATCAAGAATAAAGGATGGATATAATAAAATGCATATGACTACATAGGAACAAAATTCATTAACATTAGTCTCTAAGGTATACTTTCAATACTATTACTAAAACTTCAACAGAGCCACCATTTGGCTCAACATAACAGAATTTACACATACTTAAAACCAGAATGAGTTCATCTGTTAAAATCCACAAACTTCTTGCATGTGTTTGGTATCCCTCCAGAGTCCCCCCAGACACGTTGTGAGACTGGTGGCTGGTTTTCAAAGCCAGCTTCTAGGAAGCACATAAGCTGTAACATTGGACCAGAGAACCCATCTGCCCTTACATGCAACCATAAGCTAACATCTTATTGGAATTTGGAATTTGTGTCTGAAGTTAAAAAGTACTAGAAGAATCCATGAATATGTGAGGGACAAAGGGAGAAAAGAATAGTTATTTCAGAGTGCTGTAAGAAAACTTTTCCTAAAGTTAGATATTAAGCAACATTTCAGATGAAAACGTGACTGGAAATCCTGCTGATGAAAACACATCAGTTTAACACTAGAGACATTTTAACTAACTGGGTTTCCATCCACCTCTCAAAAAAAGAAACAGCTCAAACCAACAGTAGAGGCAAGAGCAACTCTACCATGATCACTTGGTTTTGTAATGATCAGTATTTAGAAAGCCAACATAAGAATGGAGTTAACAGGGGAAAATGCATGATCATGACTGAATGAAAAGCTGCATTTTTTTTGTAAATGCCATCTGTTGCTTGTTTGGAGTTGACAAATCATTCTGAAAACATTCCCTAAAGTATTGCACAATATCTGTATCATTGCTCAGTACAGAACAGCATTTAGAATTATTTCCCTAAAAATAACATGCAAATTTGAACGGTGTTTATCACAGCAGTGCTCCACACCAGCATCTGTTTCATACCTCTTCTATATTACTGTATGAAAAGCCACTTACGTATTTGGAGTTAAGTTGCAAGCCATATAATTTACTATATTCATTAAGAACAGACGTAGTATTATGAAAATATCACACAATGTTTTGGGTTGGAAGGGACACCTTGTCCAACTCCCCTGCAGCAAGCAGGGATATCGTCAACTACAACAACCTGATGTGAAATGTTTCTAGGCATGAGGCATCTGCTGCCTCTCTGGGCAACCTGTGCCAGAGTCTCACCACCCTCATCATAATATCATAACCATAAAATCTTCTCATATCTAGTATAAAATCTCCCCTCTTTTATTTTAAAACCATCCAGCCCTTCCCCTGTGACCACAGGCCTTGCTAAAAAGTCTGTCCCCATCTTTCTTACAGGCCCCTTCATGTATTGAAAGGTCACAATAAGGTCTCCTTGGAGACCCCTTTTCTCGAGGCTGAACAACCCCAACTCTCTCAGCCTGTCTTCATAGGAGAGGTGTTCCTCTGATCATTGTTGTGGCCTCCTCTGGATCTCCTCCAAGAGGTCCATGTCTGTCTTGTGCTGAGGACTCCAGAGAGGGATGCAGCACTGCAGGTGAGGTCTCATCAGGGCAGAGCAGAAGTGGAAATCCCCTCCCTTGACCTGCTGGCAACACTTCCTTTGATACATACCAGGATACAACTGGCCTTCTGGGCTGTGAGTGCACACTGCCAGCTCATGTCTACCTTCTCATCTAGCAGTACTTCTACCCAAGTGCTTCTCTGCAGGACTGCTCTCAATCCCTTCATCCCCCAGCCTGTATTTATAGTAGGGACTGCCCTGACCCAGGAGCAGGACCTTGCACTTGGTCTTGGTGAACCTTATGAGGTTCACATGGGCCCACTTCTCAAGCTTCTCCAGGTCCCTGACCTGACCTTCAGGCTTGTCAACCACACCACTCGGCCTGCTGTCATTTGCAAACGTCCTGTGGATACACTCGATCTCACTGTCAATGTCACTGATGAAGATACAAAACAGCACCGGTCCCAGTACAGACCCCTGAGGGACACCAGTTGTCACTGATCTCCATCTGAACCTTGAGTCATTGACCGCTACCTCTGAACGTGACAGAAACAAACTAAGTATCTGTGAAATAAAACATGGCAATGTTTTCTACCTGTGCCAATTGCATATTTATAGCTATTTTAGATAATAAATTAGATCATATAATTTAGGTAACATTGCACAGAAATGTCAGGAAGTAGCTCCCCCACTTCCTTCAATCTACAGACAAGAATACCAAGCAAGTAATATTCTTACCACTTCTCAACATCATTCTCCATTGCAGAAAACAGACAAAGGGAGACTTACAGTAAACAACACAGCCTGCAAGCTACACCTTGCAGGGAAGAATCTTTATAATATGTTAATACAAAAAGCTTGTTATAAACACTCTGCAGTTTAAAGAATCTGTACTTCATACTATGCAGTGAAAAGTCTGAGCACTAAGTCTGCTTTGTCAGATTAAGAATGTAAAAATACCTAAAATAAAATTCTGAGCTATCTTAATTTGGAAAACTGAGCTTGTAACATGTTACATAGAAACCTAAGTTGTTGCTATTCTATATGTTAAAAAAGCTCCACAAGTTTGAGATAAATTTATAACAAAATGCAGACTCCTGATGATGTTGTTAAACAACCTGATTTTTCCTTTGTTTTTAAAAATAACCACTAAAAACTTTCATTTATCTAATTCTGAGATCACCTTTCCTTTCTTTATGCCATTAAGACTGAACAAGGTTTTAAAGAGAGTGTCTGGCTGCATAATATCTGAAAAAGCACAAAACAGATGTGGTCATATCTACCAATATCCTTCTGAACTGCAACCACTTGTATGATTAAATTATTTATTTTAACTTCCTGGCCACAAAGTAAATCCCAAATTTCCTCCCCTGAATTATTTTGAAACTCAAACAGCACCTCAGCACTTACTGAAAGGTTAGTGGTATTTGGAACATACTGATCTTGCTCTCCCAGCAGAACATCAATCACAGGGTGCCTCCCATTTTTTATAATGATTTCTCGCTTATTATCTTGCACAGTTGGTCTGCAAAAAGGAAGAGACATTAATTTCAGTGTTTACTGCAACTGATTATTTAGAACTATTTCTAACTAAGGCCTGCAGGAGTGTCACCTATGCTGCAGACTTTTGTGAAAAAATACAGATTACAAAAATTAATTATTGCTATCAAATATTTTTAAAGACTTCCTTGGTGTCAGTCAGTTATGAAAAATGTTAGCAGAGAAAAAAGACATTTCAGAGCATATTCTTCATTTTGTCATTACACAGGGAATATTTTAACTTGCTCATGTGTATTCTAAAAAAACATTAAGAACCACAACATGAACAAGCAACAGCAAAACCACCGAAGCGGAGAACTGTCTGCTTTCTTCTCGCCGCTGCACCAACTTCTGTAAAGTGCTACCTTTTACAGATATATTTAATGTTCTCAGAATGATGTTTGTGATGAACTGGTCCAGCCTATACCTGCCTTAAGTCTTAACTGGATAGTGGGGACTAAAGAAAATTATCCAACTATGTATATTATCACTGGTAACATATTAGATTATACAAATGAAAACTTGCAGTATGAGTTGTAACTCTCCCATAAACTTTAGCATCCCTCATAATCTGACAGTGACTCCCAAAGGTGTGTAAGAGTCACCAAACCATAACTGTCTACAGAAAGAACTTACTACTTCAAAACACTGAAATGACAGTATCTTTTCAAAAATTAATAAACAAACCAGATCAGTAATATTTTTCCCCCTCACCTCCAAACCATGTATAAAGTTTTCTTTCAAACACTTCCACCTTAGCTACAAATTTGTCTAAATGTCTACTCATGTAACATGTATAATTCTGTCATGTATCTCTAAGTCTGAAAAGCTCTATCTCCAAGAGATGCATGGTCTTCACAGAGCAAAAAATACGATAAGGTACCATCTTCCACTTAATTATGGCTATGATTTCTTTTGGTTCTCTGCAGCCTAAGTTTACTTTTTCATCATGAACTGAAGTGCAGCATTCAGTGGAAAGGTAAATGTGGCTCCATGTCTCAGCAACGTTTTCCTACACTAGAAGTACAATCACTCTGAAATAAGAGCAGTAGCTTAGGAAAGTGGCAGCAGTTGGGAAAACTATAATACTGGAATAAAGCCACAGATTTTTTTGACTATAAATTGGCACTTTAGGTGGACTTCCAAGGGAAGATTTTTACTGAGCTGAAAAATGCCATTTGTAAGGAAAACAGAGACAAAACAAATGCAATATTAGGAACACGAAGTGCTGGGAAAAATGGTGCAACCTGACAAGAGTGTGGGATCTTTAGCATAAAGATATTTCCAGCAGTTGTATAGCTTAGATGAAACCAATACAGACAGAGTCTTAGGTATTGGGTACAAAGAAAGGAAATTTCACTTTCTATTTGCTAGATTGGTTAATTGTCTGGAGCTGTAATATGATGGTCTGAAAAGGGAGGAGCACATAACTAGAAGCTCTTCCTCGTGTATCTCTCCACTTTGCACTCAAGAGAGGGAGATGACAGCTAAATGATCCATTTGCCATTTTATAATTCCGCCCTTGTCTTTGGAAACAATTCCCTTTTTTAACTGCTTAAGTGTCCTTCCATATAACTGTGAGACACAATGTGATTTCAGGATGCCATGAACCTTGGCTAACTGCCTGTTCTCGTTTCAGACAACAAGGCCCATTGAAGTAGGGCCTCAGCCACCGTTACTCTAAAGGTCTTTCTTGTTCCCATAATCAGACAATCACATTTCATGCAGTATGATGGGAAAAAAGTAAAAAGTACATTACTGTGGAATGTATAGCATGTTCTTTACTCATGTACTAACCGTTCTAACAGCATTCATTAAACAAACTCACAGGCTGCAAAGTTGATCTCTGAACTACTATCTACATTGTCATCTTTAGTTTGCTAACTTTGCTGCCTGACAGCCCTGATGATGCACATTGTCCATTTAAAGGTTTAGTTTCTCAACCCAGGGGTCCTGAGACATCTCAAATCTGTAAGAGGTGCTTATTTCTCTGTAAGGAGCTTGTGGAGCATCTGCATTCCTGACTTCACAACTCATTTACATGCTTCAGTTAGGGTGATACCACACAATCATAGAATCATCATAGAATCATCACAGAACTAAAGAATGGCCCAGGTTGGAAGGGACCTTAAAGATCATTCAGTTCCAACACCCCTGCCATAGGCAGGGATGCCACCCACTTGAACAGGTTGCCCAGGGCCACATCCAGCTTGGCCTTGAACACTGCCAGGGATGGGGCATCCACAGCATCTCTTGGCAACCTGTTCCAGTGCCTTACCACCCTCTGAGTAAAGAATCCTCACTTAAAAAATATTCCTCTGAAATACTGAAATGAATTAATATGAAAGCCCCATCTTTACTTCAGTAGCCCTCCAAAATTAATTATTGACACCTTCCCTGCAGCTGAAGTTTCACTGAGAGGTCTCCTTCCTGCCAGTTTATAAGCTCTAAGCCACTCTTTAAAATTCTGTGAATTATTTAAACTCTGCACAGTGAATTAATCAGATTTCAGTTTGTTTTCTCATCAAAGTATACAGACATAAGTGAGCAATTACTTTCAAAGAGATTTTGATACAGGCATGCAAGATCCCCAGAGTCCAGAAGTGATCAATATTACCTTTAATGCTGTATAAAATCAAAAGCATATGCAAGTTGATTTCCCTTCATCCACATACATTTAAACACATGATTTGCTGCATTTCCACAGGTCTCATATATTACTAATTCATATGCTTCTTCCTAACCCATTGCCTGAGCACTTCCAGCACTGCCCCAGAATGACAACATTTTAAAAGTTACACACAGCACTCCTGGAAACAGTTATGTCAGCTGTCTGGCTGAGGGAATGGCTGTGAACTGGAAACCAAGAGCCCTTGCAGGAGTGTCTATGTAAATCTCAGAAACAGTAAATGCTGGTCTCTGGGACAGAACTCAGCAGCTGAAGCACTAGCTCAGTGAGTGTCCAGTGCCTCTGGGGACCATTTCCATGCAAAGTCAAACTTATATTAATATATATATATGAAATATCACCTACTGGACTCAGGTAAGACAACAGACCAGCAAATACAAGATCTCCAATCTGAACTGCAATGTTTACAGGTTTGTGCTAAGCCCTGAAGTGTTGCCCTGGAAATTAGATTTTGCTGAATCTACTGTAAATGATTTAAATAATATATTTTATCATAGTACACATATTAAAAAATCAAATTTATTTAAAATACTGTAATTCCCTACAAAATTCAAAATAAAAATTAAAAATTGATTACCTGCAGTAGTCTCCTTGTTTAGCCACCTGGGCCAATGAGAACAGACAGTCAACAGTTGCTAGGTGACCAATTGCTTTAGACACAGGGTGATAATGTTCACTAAAATGGCTATACCAAAACCAGGAAAAATAGTGAGAGGAATAAAAAAAAAAATTTCTTATAGTTACAAATGTACTGCCAAAATATACACCATGCATGCTTCTCATAGGGGTCCCACAGTCTTTAAATTACCCTGACTTCAAATCTGCCAGCAGTGTATTAAGTTACAATACAAGGACACAATCTTAATCAAGATGGATTTCATGCTCATGTTGTAACTGTGAATTATTTTTAAGCAAAAAAAAGCAGGCAAAATGAAATTAATCACATAGCATATAAAGGGTCTGCAGTTGATCCTTGCTGCCTACATCAGGTCTATAAAAATGCCACTGTCTATCACAGTGGCAACAGAATCTCAACTGCAAATTCACTTCAAGTTACAGTCAAAAAGCCCACCCTACAATATGGTACCTCCAACATAAAATTCACTATTGAAAACAGCAATGGGAACATGAAAAGCAGCAGATTTAAGTGGAGAAAGGTTAAAAAAGGTCTAGTCAAACTTACATGGCTAATATAGTGACAATAAATTAAACAGAACTATTTTTACACCATTGCAAAGGCAATACATCTGGAGAAGACTAAATTGGAGTGTCTCTCTATTTTCTACCAAATTTACAGAGCTGCAGGATTCCTACTGGACAGAAAAGCTTTGCATCAGTTCTGCCCCATGAGACAACTGAAAGAACTTGTTAAATTTTTGCAGCAGGGAAGGAGACACAAGTGAAAGTGAGCCAATTATCACTGCATGACATGATGGACAATTTCAATGGATCTGTAATTCATGGAAGTTATAAAATTATTAATAAGTAGACATCTGAAAATTAAAAGGTATTCAGAAGTTTAAGAAATATTTGTTAAATTCTCACTTTAAAGATCATTTGGCTAAATAGTTAAATAGGTCAGTTTAAAACACTAACTGATTTTCTGTGTCAGTTGTGAAGGGCAGAAACAGTCCTGTTACTTTCTAGAAAACAAGACTAAAGCCAGCCACAGGGCTAGCACACAAGATGTAGGGCTATGGAGAATCACACTCAAGCACTCAAAAACTGCAGTTGTATTACTATTTTTTTTTTCTGGTTTTTTTTTTTTTAATTTTATTTTTTCCAACAGGCAACTTGATAGCAAATCCATAGACTAAAGTGAGCTTGATTAGTTTGTATAACAAATCCTTTTCCCATTTCACTTTGTTGTACATCAATAATAAAACTACTAGATTCAGTTTCACTCATTCTCATTTGCAGTTGTACTTTCAGGTTCTTAATGCTGTGATGTTAGTTTTCAAATTTTGAGAGACACTTTACTTAATAGTGTATTTTCATCAGAATTTTAAAATCTAGAGACATCACTGCTGGTCTCAGGACTCGGTCAGTCACTGTCTTGCCTTCAAATGCTTTACATTGAAGTACAGTATTTTAATTTACTTTCTATAGTTGTTACAGGCAACATAAGTGAATTATCAACTTTTTTCCTTTTTTTAAGACAAATATCTTTCTTTTTCTGTTCTTACAGCAAGAAGTAAATTGAAACCATATACGATGATAAAAACTGACTCTATTTTGTAAACTCACTCTAAAAACTTCAGCCATTCAGCACTGCAGTCAAGGACTAGCTGCTCCCGGAGCTGATTCAGATGTCTGTAATTTTCTATAATAAAAGGAGAGTGGAAACGGCTGACAGCTTTTGTGCTGGAAGAGAGAGAAAAGCCAAATAGGAAGTCAAGGTTACTAAGCAGTCAGCTATACCATCTACATGCAGAATTGGACTAGTTTTCTTACTCTCTGAGCCCTGAAAATAGATGTTAAAAACCCATGCTTTTTATTGCACTACCAAATCCTGTTGATTCCAATGAGCCCTACAGTCAAAGTAATTGGCTACTGCGCTACTGCTCATTCAGAAGACTTCCAAAATATTTTTCACAATGTAGCACATATCATTGAAGTTTATACCTTTATACCTTTAATTCTGTTAAGCAATATGCTGCACTAAAGGATGACTTTTCTGTGACTGACTGCATATACAATTAACTCTAAGAAGAAATGTTGCTTTAGAGAGAAAAACTTCATGACAAGCCTGAAAGAGTAAACACAGACTGTCTTGCTAGCTGCCATTTAGGGAACTTGCTATTTATTTATGTATTTTAAGGACTTGTTTTAGCATTCACAGGTATTCTTTTACAAAACCTAGATTAGCTGTAATTTGGTTTTCATCGTCTTAATTCTGTCTAACCTGTGTACTTTTAATACCAAATTCTTGCATAAGTGAATAGAACATCACTTCAGAGTTCCCTCTGAAGCAATTATGCTTCTTTCTGGTGCAAGATGTCTGTGCTCACACATCATATACATCAGGTCTTCTAGGCAATTCAGCATTGACATGGACAGTACACATTGTAACATTAAGATATTCAACCCCTTCAAATATTAAAACAAATGACTGAAAAGAAAAAGCCAACTACATAATTCAATCTATCTCTGTTTCACCCACTGGAAAAAGTATCCCAAACCATCTCAAATCATGCTTACATAACACTAAGTACAAAAGCACGTAAAGCTTGTCTGTGTGAATACATAAAAGGATTATTTTAAACACACTGAGTTTATTGAGAAGCACAAACAGGTACTTGCACAGCTACCTTTATCCTTCTGAATAAAATAAGAACAGTGAAAATTCTATGAAGATTTGCATGTACAAACTACAAGCACAATTGAATCAAGATCATAGCTTTGACACAGTACATGCACCATGACAGATTAAGCAAGTAAGATAGTGAACTAAAGGCCTACATTAAAACAAATGTTTTAAAAACTCAAGTTTTTTCATTTTAGTTTTCTTTGCTTTTGAGCAAAATTTACTATGGCAATACAGTAACATAAGCATTTCAGTTGGTTGTTTTTCAGTTAGAAAAACACAAACTCAATCAAATGGAACAATGAGAATGTGTACATAATTAATTGCAACCCTAAATTCCACTGTTTTTTTCTTTTATTTAAAAAAAAAACCAAACAAACTTCAAAGACATTTTACATACCTACTAACCATAACCCAGTCAGATGGCACAGACGACTTATGGGAATTCTTGACTTCTATCAAAAACTAAAATAAACATAATGTAATATTACACATAATGGGAAGTTAGGAAGACTACAGAACCATTACCATTATATATCAACAAATCTGCAGGCAACAGAGGAAAAACATATTCAGCCTGAAGAGACTGAGCAGACCAGAAGCTAATTTTCTTTTTCCTTCAGAAGCGAGGGTTTTGACCTACACATTTTCTGCTGAAAGAGCAACTCCTATCCTGAGTTGTTCTTATGTCCTACCATTTTGCTGCCCCATCTTTGCTCTTTTATTCCTCCATCCACTAATATGCTCTCCTCACCTTCCTGTTACCAATCCAAAACCAGACTAAAGCTAGTAAATCTTGCTTACCTGATTCTGACCAGCCCTTGTACAGAATTCATCAGCCTTTACAAAGACTCTACGCTACATATACCACCTGTACTGAGGCTACTCCTTATTGGCGAGATACGTCTGCCTGCTTAGGGATCAGTGGTTCATACTGATCCCACAGTTACCTACTACATTTCACAGATGAGCTCAAAATTTCAGGTGCTAGCACCGTATCTACAGCATCTTGCTTACAGTTTGGATCACCTCAGGGTCTGACAGAGGAAACCAGTAGTCATGGCAAGAGGCTCAGTGCAGGGCAACTTACAAGACGTGTTTATTGCTATATTTTATATGAGTCATGTCGGCTACCTTTGTAACATAGCCAACAGAGATGACATAGATGTCAAAGAATTATCAGATTCTCAGATAAAAGAATTTAACTGGAAAATTAATTTCTAGCAAAGATTAGATTAACTCAGAATCTGATCACCTTTACAGAAAACCATGAGACTCTTGTCTGACAAAGCTTTTCTTTTCTTTTCTTTTCCATTACAGTTAGTATGGTTTAAATAAAAACTTCCACACCTCACCAGAACAGCCAACAATCACCTTCAAGAACAGACAAGAAGAATAAGCCTAACGTGAGCACAAGACTCCAGCAAGGCAGTAGTGCACTACTTCTTAATTCACCTAAGATACTTTTGAAATATTTGGTACTGCAGAAAACCTGAAATCGCAAAACACAGATGAGACAAGATAAAAAGACTGAAAATTCAAAGAAGCAGAGATTTGCAAGTATTTGAAAGTGAGCCAACTGCTGCTGCTGCTAGAGGTGTTACTGATGTGCTGTTATTACATTTTTTTCTGAAGTTCATCTCAAAACAATTAAACATGTTTTTACAAAAGGAAGACAGAAAACAGTTCCACATTTGTGCCCATATTGGATGCTTAACTAAACTCAAACCACTCTAAATTAACACAGCCAGTTCAGTTGCCTGGTTTGTTTGTGTGGCTAGTGATAAACAAGCAAAGTTTGCAATCTTCTTCAAAACAAAAAAACCCAATTTTTTTTTATCCTCTAATTTCTCTCCTTATTAGACAAGTAATTGTTGCATTACATAAACTGGAATCAAAGCACTGCTTATACAGCGCAAGAAGCAAGGACTTGCCAAATACAGCAATTTTGCTCTAAATCCTGCCTGAAACAAACAGCGGTGGTATCATTACCTAGCTTTCTGTCCTGTTTAGTGCATGCCACAAATTACATCAGAGGTCTGGAAACAGAAAGATAAGATAGATATGGGTGTAACCTTGTATTTTGGAAAAGGTATGTGTCAAATGGGTCTTCACCAGAACACTAACAGGAACTTAACAACTGTAATTTAACAAACTGCAGGCAGCTCTGGAAGTCTAACCATGCATGCATAATCATGAGTTTGAAGGCACTCATGAAAGAGTAAATAGTATGATTTTTTAGGTTTTTTTTTCTCCAAGAAGGCCTGTTCCCTGAAAAGATGTTCAGAACACAGAGATACCAAAAAAAAGCTTCCTGGTATCTTCTCCCTCTTCCAGAACTAGCAAACCATAAACCTGCTTCTTTCCCAGGTCTGTTGTGAGGAAGCGTTTGAATACTACATCTACAGAGTGCTACAAGAATATATACATATTCCCAGCTGGCTGGAGCTTGACCTGTGCACATTTGTACAGCACCCAGCAAACAACAGCTCCAGTCTGCCATCACCACTTCTAAGAATTAAAAGTAAAATAAAATTTATCATTATTTGATACTGTTCTTCTCTCTCATCTTTCAAGTAACAGTCTTAGTCAGTACTTACAAATCACTTTGCCATTCTTCAAATTAACCTAATGCTCTGCTTCCTGGTTCTCTGAGAATATTTCAGCACTTAATAGCCACATAATTAACCTTGGAAGAATGCAAGTAGTTTTACATATACAGAAAAGCAAAGCATTACTGCACAAAATTCAACTGCACTAATGTGATTTTATTACTTAAATCACTAAAGTAATTGATTTAACAAATCAAAAAGTGACACTGTCACAAAACTGTTCTTTAAAGTTGTACAAAAGATTATAGTCTAGATGAGTCAACAACCTCATCAAGTGTCATACTGAATGTAGAGAAGTTTGAGTGAAGCCCAACTTTTAAGCTATTTCCTGGACAAGCACGGGTACAGTGTTACATAATAGATACCTCTTGACCAGAAACTGTAACATATTCTGCAGAAGGATTCTTAATCTGTTTACGAATGTCCGGCAGATGCAATTGGATTTTAGAAAGCACATCCATGATCTCCTCCTTTTTCTTTCTGATTACAGGGAAGTCCGTAAGGTCCTTGAACAACTGAGTTTTATCTCCAGTCCTGTACATATGAGACATAAAATAGAACAATTGTAAAACCAAAGGTACATTTCCTGGTTTTACTGGCTGTATCCATGTTTTATTTGTTATTTTCATCTGTTTAAAAACTAGCTTTGTTCTCCTCTAAATACAGCTTTTCTGTTCCTGGGTCACAGTATATCGCATCTACCAAAAGCTGCCATACACACTACATAAACAGAAACACACTTCATATAGGAACTCTTAAGAGCCTACAACAAGATACACATGCCTCCAATGTATTCGAAAACCACTCAACACCCTGTTCCTTTCTACTCTATCACACTGTACTTGTTCTTCTATACCAAACCCTGCTGACTCATTTTGTTTTTGTAATCTCTGAATGTGCATTATGCAGCATTCTGTTGGTTCTCCCCTGGTTGAGCAGAGCAAGAGAAGAAGCACAAGAAAGATCATTCCTTTCTGCCTCAATTTGTAATTCTGGAATACAATTGCTGCCCCAACCTGCAGCATCCCAAGTGCCAACATCACCTTTGTCATGATTAAATATGAAGCTCTAGATAATTTCTGCAAAACATGAATATATATTCTATGATTCTATGATTTTTCATTAATTTAGAAATTGGCCGAATGTGGGCAGATTTTCAACAGGATAGTAAAATCACTTCCACAAGGCCTTAACCAAACCAGAATGTTAGCTGGAGTTACTCTGAGTAACTTCCTTCTTTTCTCAAGAAAAGATTAACCAGAGCTTTTTTAATACATGAAAAACAACGCTCTTTTCTAGTCTCAATGTCAGAAAGTGACAGGATTTCTTTGGTTACTCTATCTCAGCTCAGGATTGGAAATTGAAACAGACAATCAAATGTCTAAAACAGGGAAGCTGAGCAAGCTATTAAAAATATGGTTGTCATCAAAGATAAAAAAAAATGTAACTTATCCTAGTAAGTATCAGTTAAACAATAAAAAGCAGTGCAATCAGAGAATCACAGAACGTTAGGAGTTTGAAGGGACCTCGAAAGATCATCTAGTCCAACCCCCCTGCCACAGCACGATTCCCTAGACCAGGTCACACAGAAATGTGTATAGACAGGTCTTCAGTATTTCCAGAAGAGACTCCAGAACCGCTCTCGGCAGTCTGTGCCAGTGCTCTGGCACCTCAACTGGGAAAACATTTGTTCTTGTATTCACATGAAACCTCCTCTGCTTCAGCTTACAAACATTGCCCCTTCTCTTGTCACTGGGCTTCACTGAGAAGAGCCTGACCCCATCCTCCTGACACCCACCCTTCACATATTTATAAGTATGGAGGAGGTCACCCCTTAAGTCTCCTCTTAGCTCCCTCAGCCTTTCCTCAGAAGGAAGATGTTCCACCCCCTTCATTATCTTGGTGGCTTTGTGCTGGATTCTTTCAAGCAGTTCCCTATCCTTCTTAAACTGAGGGGCCCACAACTGGACACAATATTCCAGATGTGGCCTCACCAGGGTAGAGTAGAGGGGGAGAAGAACCTCTCTTGACCCACTAACCACACCCCTTCTAATCCACCCCAGAATCCCATTGGCCCTCCTGGCCACAAGAGCACACTGCTGCCTCATGGTCATCCTTCCATCCACCAGGACCCCCAGATCCCTTTCCCCTTCACTGCTCTCCAACAGGTCAGTCCCCAACCTATACTGATCCATGGGGTTGGTCTTTCCCAACCTTTTCCGCCCCATAAGCCTCCTGTCTTCTACTTTATGTAGATCTAGGGGTAACCCTGGCGACAGAAGTTCTTCAGAAGAACAGTATAAAACAAATTATTTAAAGACATTCTGCCTTAGAATAAATATATCCAATTTAGCATCTTCTTCATCCACATTTTTTTTTTCTTGAAGCAATGAAGGATAGAATTAAGACAAAAAATGGCAGACATCTTCCATACTTTCACAGCTCACTTCTCCAGTACTTCAGGAAGGCAACTGCAGGAAAAACCTTGATCACATCCAGAGACTCAAGTAGGTGCTCATTTAGTCATACTCTAGAGGGAGTCCATGAACAGTGCACTAAGTCTAGAAGGGTGAACAAATCATAAAAGTCTACATGTAATCTTCAGAGCTATCAAACTTCATGTTCTGTCATCAATGAGCATGGAAAGAGATTTTTTTTTTCAAAAAGGCTCTCAAAGCTTTAATGAATTTTCACAAAAATAGTGAAAGGCATATTCCTGACAGCAGAGCAGCCACTCTGCTAAAGGTCAAGTCTCTCTTCAAACAGACTAGCTTCTCTATTTAAAAGAATAATGAAAAAGTTGTTAAGCAAATCAACATAGGCAAAACATATTTTGTTCCCCAAAACAGATGAAACACCTTCAAAAACTATTCAGCCTTTGGCAGACACCCACTAGGCAAAATACTTGCTTGTGTAATTTAACTTTAAAATGAATATAAGCCGCATCAAACAACAACCTCTGCTTTAACTATAAGCAACCTGTACATATTTGAACATAAAACAAAAACATAAAACTATCATGTATTAAAACAAGATGCATAATTTGCATAACTGAACACATTTAGTCAGAAAACCTACGAGGCATGGAAGATTAATCTATTTCCACTACTCACTTGGCCGCTTCCTCATTAAGGATCTTTAAATAATGTTTGACTGGGGTGAGAAGTTCTGGGATTTCCAATAGTGAATTTCGTAACAGAGGAGTTTTCACATGAGAGTGTATGACTGGAACAAGAGCTTGAATTTCCAAGTCCAGACGAGACAGTGTGCTGACTATCAAGAAGAACTCTTGGGTTGAGCACTAAGAAAGAAAGCATTGTCTAAATTGTTATGACATACTATATTTTCATTAAATCTTACAGGTTGTTTTCTTTTTGAAGATGAGACGAAATACAGTTAAAATGTACAGATTGCAACACAACTGCATAAACTTATCACATTCAGGAGGTGGTAAGTTTCACATTCAAAACTAATTCTTTTAATGATTATTGTTAGGAATCAGTTGAGAACTATCTCCACTATTCCTGTTGCAGAGTGGAGATGTGTAACACATATGCAGTAGAGAAATAGCAGAAAAATGGGCTAATAATATGCAAGCAGCAAAAAAGGAGGTTGAGTAATTTTACAAGGAGCACAACTTGTCCACACAGGCTCGCACATGCCTGTGTTATCTGAATCCTCAGGCTGATGCGTTGACAAGAGAGGATTTGGAAAGACAAGGTCAGGCACAGAAGGAGAGTGAGTCTTGGAACAAAAACACAAGAAAAGAAAAACACAACAACAACAAAAACAACCAAACAACAAAGAAAACCAACAGTCATTTTAAAACGCTTGGTGCTACTGCTAGCTTCAGCATGTGGCTGGTTACTCCCAGGTCTATGTGGTGAGTAGACTAAGGAGAACTCACTAACCCAGCCTTCATATTTTCATCCTCTCTTCATTTCAGTATATAAAAGAGATTTTTCCTGTCTCTTTCAGGCAGTTGGACATGGTCTCATCAAAACGGAATCTTCCAGTCTAGAGCAAATAGCACAAAGCACTTTCAGAGCTTGCTTCATAGTATCCACAGAGCAGCAGCATATCGGTTCCTTTAAAGAAGCTTCTCACCAAACCCAGCAAATCTTCTTTCTTTTTTTAACCATTATTTCTGATATGACTCAAACATTTTGCTGTTAAATTCTACATGCTCTTCAGCATCACTACTGCTTGTTACCTCTAGTTAATTTTTAAGAATTAACAGTCAGGGTCAGGATTTTGCAAGCAGTTAACAGCCTAAAAAAAATCATACCACCTGCCACACTCCTAGTTCCCCCACTCAGTTGACACATTCAACTCAGTTACCAAAGGTACTCATGCCCCACCTATAAATCAGGTAATACCAATTCCCTCTGAAATGGTCTTAACAGAAGTAAGATTGTGCTAAACCATATCTGCATACCAAATGGAAAGCTGGTCCTATGAGACACTTAATGCCCTTCAAGCACTGCTGGATTCAGTGGGACTCCAGGACATTTCCATTTCAGAAGGTTTGAAAAAAGTTGTCTACAAATAACTATGCTGGTATTTTTTCATATTTTACTGATCAGTAGAAACACTCCTTCTTCAGTCTTCTGACCTTCTCCCATTTTTGAACAGACAACACTGAAAAAAACAGTTTATTTTCCTCACTTGAGGATGCAAGGAAGACAGTAGGATATACTGAATATTTTTCCTATCATATTATTTATGTGCTGCATCGTCTTCTTCCTATGTGTTTTCTATCTCCTACCCTTGCAACATACAGTCTAGAATTTAATTTCTCATCAGTATTTGTGGTGCTCAGTACAACACTAATACAGAACATGTAGGCTTCAGTGAATCACTATTTCATAAAATGTCTACATTTTTACTTTGTTATGCCTTCTCTTTCAGTTTCTCCCTAGAGGTCAATTTTTGTTTCTCATTCCTTCTTACACCCTTATGCAAGAACTAAGACAAACCAAAGTTATCATAAAGTCAGTATTTGTTAGACACTCTTCCAACTAACCTGAAGCATGGCTTTGTGCTGAAAAACTGAACATGTCACACCAAACAGGCAAGGTTAGTAGCTATTTGACTAAAGGAACATGCAATTTAACCACAGTATTTCATGAGATTCAGGAAGGCCTGAGAGATTACAGTCTGAATGCTTCTGGAAAAGCTAAGTTCATCTTTGTTTCTGATCCATGGAAGTTAGGGATAGATGAGATTGATCAAGTGGTTTCTCTGCAACTACTCAATTTTTCTGCATGAGTTCTCTTTTGGCCTACTCTTGGGCCCTTATACTCCAAGAAACTATGTGCTCAACACCTCCTTTCAGAAAGTAATCCATAAAGCAATAATTATTATCCTGCTTTATCAGACAGCCTAAATTTCCCTTCCATTAAATTAATCCCAGTATCTCTAGTTTTACTCTTTTGTATCAAACTACTTCAACTCTTTCTTTGCTGTTAACATCTTTCAAATGTCTCTAAACCTTCTCTTCTCCTTTAATCATCAATTTAACCAAACTATAATCATTTAATCTTTCTTCATAAACAATCTATTATATTCAGCCTCATGAAAACTTTGGTTCTCCCCTGCACTTGCCACAATTTATCAACATCTTTCTGATAACCTGGAACTTAACCTATTCTATCTCGTAAAAGCTCTGACAATGAATCAAACCAAAATAATAAACCAGTAAATCTGTCAATGGCATTTGAAGTGAATGCACAAAGGAAAGGTCTGAAAGACCAAACAAATCACAAATCCATGCTTCAAGTCAAAGTCAAAAACTGACTGACTGCATCATCATCAACCTTGATGCAGATAAAGGATAAAATTCTCCAAGACTTCCCCTGACTACAAAATGTATTCAAGGAGGCAAAGGCTGAGGCCCTGCCACATGAAATTGCAAAGTAGGTCCCTGACAGACAGCATTAAGTGATTCATAGGAGAACAATGTCCATAAAAGAAGAATGAGCAAATACGGACAGTAACAAATACATCAGTTGAACAGGTGGTGTTTGTTCGTTTGGTTTATAATTGTTCTTTAAAAAAGGAACCAAATAAGGACTTAATTAGCATACAGTCTCTATATGAGGGCAGGAAAAGGAAAGGATCTTAATATTTAAGAACACCCATCTGAGATGTTCTTCAGTATGGGTGATGAGAACGGTGAAGGTAAGGCTTCAGTAAGGGGAGGAAGCTAGATTTCAAGGCAGTGTCACCCACGAAAGAATCGGAAGGGCATGGGGAGGGAACAAACAACACTGAAAGCTATCAGGAGACTTCTCAAAGGATGCTTAATGAACATGCTGAAGCTTCTCACAGCAACTGACAGCCTACACACTGTGATAGTCATCAAATGAGTTAACACCTATTTGATTCTACTGTGAGCTACGGTCTACAGTACCTTTGGAGAACAGGAAATTCAGCATGCTTTATTTCAAACAACTTTGTTGAACACAGCACTCCCAAGAAAGAGAGTGAACATATCCCTTTTGTGCTTACTGAGAGTATTACTGTTTCCCTTGGCTTGATTTTAGTAACACTGCAGGACCTTGCATCTAAAATCTAATGGCTCTAGTGTAAGCTAACAGGAAACTTGGAGCAGATGCATACAAGTAACTCCAAAAAAGCTGGACCCCATTAAAGGGGACTAATTCCATTTCAAACCTAAGTAATCTTACAAAATACACATATCTATGTTATAAATTAGAAGCTTTCAGCATACAGTAAAAATGGTTTACATAAAGCAGGATTAATAGTCTTGTATTCACAGAAGATTCTCACAAGCTTATTCAAAGCTATTTTTGAAGTCTAACTTAGAAATGCTGTCAATGACAGCTTCTCTGGCACTAGAAAAATAACCTCAGAGCTGACAGTGACAGCAAACAATAGTTTCAACCAGCAGTTTATCAAACTATACTGCAAATGGTATGGCTGCCACCGAGAAGAATGCACAAAAGATCCACAGCAGTATGCCAGATCTAACGCCCTTCCAAACAACAGTGAAAGCAATTTAACCTTGTTTGCATTGGTGAAATTGCTTCCACCAGATCTAAAAGGGAGAAAAAGAGAGCCACAGGTGACAACCTTTGACCACTCCCAGTTCAAAGCATTTCAAATGAAAAAAAAAGGGAGTTGAAATGCAATATAGATTAATCACTCCTTTCAAACTGTAATAGCTACCTGTATGTTTTTAGTATAGTGGGCATACTACTTTTGGTTTAGAAAGAATGAGGTACCTAAGTTTAGCATTACTATGTTCCCTTGTTATGACATTATTTACATTAATTACTTTAGTTTTTAACAATTTGCTCAAATCAGCATTTAGTATTGCAAATCTAAAAATATTTGTGATAAAAATTCTTTAAAAGATTAAAAGTATGGTATATGCAAGATGTGTAAATTATTATCACCCACACCCAAGAAAACAAAAACCCCCTAAAACCCCACAAAAAACAACCCCCCCCAAAACCCCAACAAACAAAAAAACCCCCAAACAAAGAAACAAACCCCAACCCCAGAAATACAGTCTTTTTCTCCGTAACTTCTGAAAAATCACACCATCTTCACAGAATCACACAGAATCTCAGAATGTTAGGAATTGGAAGGGACCTCGAAAGATCATCTAGTCCAACCCTCCTCCCACAGCATGACTGCCTAGACCAGGTCACACAGAAACATGTCTAGGCAGGTCTTGAATATCTCCAGAGAAGGAGACTCCACAACCTCTCTGGGCAGTCTCTTCAGTTAGGTATCAAATGTACCTTCAAGGGAAGGGTATGTTTTCAGCATTATTCTGGCTGACCGGCTTATGTGAAAGACTCAGCTGAGCAGCACCCTTCTCCTCTGGTAAGTGTGAGCATGACATTGAATTAGTGAAGTATTCACTGGAAAAGTAAAAAGGCAAATCCCACAAGTAGGCTGTAGACAGCCAAGTAGCAAATACCCAACTTTACAGTAACTGCCTGCTTTATTGTGCACAGGTGAACAGCCTAGTAAGTGGACAGGAAAGTTTTAGAGACTGATTCAAAACTGAACAGTTCTTCCCAACTGCAGCAACTTGTGAGGAACTCTATAACCAAGGGAGAGCTTCTGGTTCAAGTTAGGAGCAGAACAAATTAAAAAGGCATTTTACTACATGCCCTGGTGAGGTCTGATTATCGACCTCACTCTTTGTGCAGGAGTCCTGTGAAACAGCTTCACTTTAATCTGTTCCACAAATTTAATGACCATGTGTAATGATGATTCCTGGGCACATGCTGACCGAGATATAGTAAAAAAAAAAGTTTCTTCAGCAAAGGGTGTAAATAAGACAAACATTTATGGATCAAGCTTGTATAAATATTTATCTTCTAAAACACACTGCATGTAACCAGGTATAAAAACAATAAGCAACATTAGCATAGTCCTGCAGGACACATTTCTAAAAGTGCTGAGGGAATGTTTACTCCGTACTGGTTTTCAGACCTATTCAAGCACAGGTCTCTGACTGCTCTCTTGCCATTCTGCTCACTCCAAGGCAAGGCTAAAAGGCTATTGCTTTAACAGAGACAAAAAAGTAGGGTCCTTACATTCATATTTCCCACTGTACTAAGATACAGATCACAGAAGGAAATGCATGTGGCCTAAATTCTGTTCTATTATTTGGTGGCTCTCTCCAGGGACTAAAGGGCATGGCTGAACTGATTACAGATAACACTAAGCCAATGCGTCTTCCAGTAAGATCTAATTCTGTATAAGCTCCAGGCACTATTTAAACAAAACCCTTGACAATTTCCTGTTTAAATTTCCATTTGGAGTCAACTGAGTGCTACCAAGAAATGGTCACATTTCAAAAACCAGCCATCCTTCTTTTGCCATACAGAAGCATGAGGCCATTTGGCTGCTGACAACATTTCTGCCTAGCAAGGTGTCAGGTGCTAGGGCTGCAGGAACAGAGAAGAACAACCAGTATTAATTCTGTCCTCCAGAGCAACAGTAACATTGTTTTTGTCTCCTTAACCATTCCCATAGTCCTCTTCCCTGCTGGGATGAATTTGGATGTGACAATATGACCTCCAAGGTAATACCCAATTCCAACTACAAGAACGCTGTTCTAATTCCAGATTGTTCCTACCTGGGATCAGCAACGGGTTTTGGTGGTTTGGGTTTAGGGTAACAGGAACTTGTGGAGAGTCAGATTAACAATTGCCAATCCAAGTGACATTATTAGTTAAAAAGCAGAATTATTTAAAACTTGTTCAGCATCTTCGTCGGTGACATGGACAGTGGCATCGAGTGAGTGCTCCCTCAGGAAGTTTGCCGACAACACCAAGCTGTGTGGACCGGTTTATACGCTGGAGGGGAGGGGTGCCATCCAGAGGGACCTGGACAGACTGGAGAGGTGGGCCCATGCCAACCTCAGGAAGTTCAGCAATACCAAGTGCAAGGTCCTACATCTGGGTCGGGGCAATCCCAAGCACTGATACAGGCTGGCTGAAGGTTGGCTTGAAAGCAGCCCTGAGGAAAGGGACTTGGGGGTGTTGGTGGATGAGAAGCTCAACATGAGCCGCCAGTGTGCGCTTGCAGCCCAGAAGCCCAACCATATCCTGGGCTGCATCAAGAGAAGCATGGTCAGCAGGTCAAGGGAAATGATTCTACCCCTCTACTCTGCTCTCGTCAGACCCCACCTGGAATACTGTGTCCAGTTCTGCAGCCCCTATTACAAGAGGGATATGGAACTGCTGAAGCGAGTCCAGAGAAGGGCCAGGAGAATGGTTAGAGGACTGGAGCACCTCTCCTACGAGGACAGACTCAGAGAGTTGGGGTTATTCAGGCTGGAGAAAAGAATGCTCTGAGGAGACCTTACTGTGGCCTTCCAGTATCTGAAGGGGTCTACAGGAAAGCTGGTGAGGGACTTTTTAGGAGGTCAGGTAGTGCCAGAACCAGGGGAAATGGATGCAAGCTAAAGGAGGGTAAATTCAGATTAGACATTAGGAGGAAGTTCTTCACTATGAGGGTGGTGAGACACTGGAACAGGTTTCCCAGAGAGGTTGTGGAAGCCTCATCCCTGGAAGCTTTTAAGGCATGGCTTGATGGGGTCTGGACAACCTGATCTAGTGGATGGTGTCCCTGCCAGGCAGAGGGCTTGGAACTGGGTGATCTTTAAGGTCCCTTCCAACTCTGGCAATTCTACGATTCTATGAAAACAAGCCAAACCAAAAACTCACAAACAAACCAGTCAGACCAGGAAAATAGATAGTGATGTTATTCACGAGAAGAGTTCTGTTATGGGTGTTTTGCCTTACAAAGTCAGTTTCAAAACAGAGCAATATTTTGGCCTATTTTTTTTCCTGTCTCTTCTAGAGGTTACTGGTGCAAAGTACACTGAAAGCACTGCAGTAACTGATCTGAAAGAAAGATATTTGGTACGACTGAGACAATCCAGCCATCTCTGCATCCTTCAGAGGTCTTTGTGAAACACATCTCCTCAAATACTAACATCACTGAAGTACAAAGGGCCTGAAGGATGGAATACTTGTCATATACACCTATTTTTCCCGCAGTTGACACTGAATTAATAAGCACATTCCTGTAGTTAAGCCATCAGTGCACTCCACTCAAGAATTTTGTATCCCTTAATGGGAATGAAAGTGCAAGGAACCTCATTTCAAGCATATGGGAGATGGACATCTGGAATTAACAGAACTGGAAAGGCTGCTATAGTGGGAACTGAAATGGCAGCATTGACTGGACATTTAAAAAAAACAACATGAAAATCAGTTACTCCATGCTCTTGAATATCTTTCTGCTTTGCAGGGACGTCTCTTCAAGCTCCATATTCATTCTCTGTCTAGACTGCAAATCTACTTCCTAGAGTCTGCTTTCGATTCTTTATTCAAAACAGATCCTGTCTTTCAGGGACACTGTCATCTCCTCAGAGTCCCAGAGTTCTTCAGGGATTACTCAGTGCTTTGTGTAGTCTCCACAGTGTTTCGAAATGGATGACAAACTAAATTTTTATCAGGGGAAGCTAATTCATGAAAAGAAAAGTGTATGCTTTGAGCTTTTCCTCTTCTTTCACCCTTCATAAGGATTCTGCTGGAGCACTTCTCCTCCAACTTCTTACCAACATCTGATTCACTAAATACAGAATCATAGAATTGTTACGGTTGGAAAGGACCCTCAAGATCACCTAGTCCAACCGATAGCCCTACACTACTCTTACCCCTAAATCATCCCCTGAAGAAACACGTCTACCTGCTTCTTAAAAACCTCCAGGGATGGTGACTCCACCACCTCCCTGGGCAGCCTATTCCAGTATCTCACCATTCTTTCAGTAAAGAAATTCTTCCTAATATCTAAGCTAAACCTACCCTGGCACAGCTTGATCCCGTTCCCTCTGGTCCTGTCACTAGTCACAAGGGAGAAGAGGCCAACACCCGCCTCCCTAGAATGACCTTTCAAGTAGCTGAAGAGATCGATAAGGTCTCCCCTCAGCCTCCTCCTCTCCAGGCTAAACAACCCCAACTCCCTAAGCTTCTCCTCATAAGGCCTGTTCTCCAGACCCCTGATTAGCTTAGTTGCCCTTCTCTGCACCCTCTCCAGTACCTCGATGTCCCTCCTATACTGCGGTGCCCAAAACTGCACACAGTACTTCATGCTATGATGGCTGTTGTTACGACATATTACACTATCACTTCATTCCAAAAATCACATGAAAATAGGTTCTCTGAATGTTTCCACTTAAATGCTAACTTTAAAGCTGAGAAGGGTTAGCAGTTCTACAACAGGAAGTGTCACCTGAAGAAATAGATACAGACCAGTTTTTAAAAGAAAAAAAAATATAAAGAAAGCATGACATAGTAATGGAAGATTGCTAAGGTGTTCTGAAATCAGTCTATCCCTACAAACCTCACTACATAACCACTGAACCTGAAAAAAGTTAAGCCATTAAAAAGTTAATTATCTAATTCCTGGACAGCTGCTTTGAAAAAACATCTGTATCATGTGGATATGGTACATTTTCGAGGATGGGGAAGTTGATGCACACTCCATGTGTTTATGAACTTCATTTTGGCTGGACCTTTGTATCCATTCACTGAAACAGCAAGTCTTTCCATATACCTAACACTGCAACTCTTTAAGGCTTTAAAAATTACACAAGAACTGAGTTTCAGATTTTCAGAGAGAGGAAACCTCTGTGCTGTACCATCCAAAGAAATTACAACTTTGGTCTCCAACCCACCTACTCTTTTATCTAAAACAAACTGTCAAAACCCCTAAGTATAACAGTGAAATAAAAGTACATGAAGTACTACACAGGTGCTATTAGCACATTAATCTGTTTCAACTAAGAACTGTCAGGGTCTCATTACTGGGAATTCTTATTAAAATGTGCAAGTGATATCCAAATTACAGAATTTATAAACAAATTAACTTTCGTTTGAAAATAGCTAACTACAGCCAAGTGGTTTCACTTGCAAGTGTGATTTTAGATAATACAGAATGCAATGCTTTGTTTCAAAGAGAAATAATTTATGGCACAAGGACCAGCCACTAAATCTTGAGTACCTTAAATGTTTTTCCTGTTACCATTAGCAATACAATGTCTGCATTCTATAATCCAACACAGATATTTCGTCTATGAGCATACCACTGCTAAAAAATAAAGTAAGATTCTACCATGAGGTAAAACCAATTTTTTTATAAACTTGCATCCTTTATTATGTCAACCTCAGTCTTGCTAAGAAGAAAATATTTTTAAACAAGCAGGCAAAAAATATGTTAGTACATTAAGACAATGACACCACTTAGAAAATAATAAATTAGGGTAATTATGAGTATACCTTTTTGTGAAAAACACTGCAGAGGCCTCTCTCTATATCTGGCAGCTTATAAAGAAGATTTTGAATCTGACCAAACACACTGGAATCTGACAGTAGAATTTCAGACACAGCATCAAGCCGGGCATTTATTTCACTGTAAAAGAATAATGATAAGATCAATAAATAAAACTTGTGTTTCTCTGAGGAGAAGGCATATATCCTACCTAACTTTTTCCTTTGGTTTGTTTTAATTTTTTTAAGGATTTGTTAAACTTTTACTAAGGTAACATTCTTATAAGTAGGTAAGTAGAAAAATTAAGACATGCAGAGTATCTTGGGCCTTCATTCAAGATGCAAGCAAGATCCCAGATATAAGCTCATTACCTCCTCTCGCTCAAAATAGCCAATTATACACTTCACTGCCCATGTCTACATGTTCTTGTAGTGGTACATAATACAAGTAACACTGAATCCTAACTATCCAACCCTAAATTTGCAGGTAAGTACCTGGGGGAGCTGCAAGGGGAGTTTACCTTTGAACTCTACATAGCATACTTTACTCTAACAGGGTATAGATATTGGTTACATTTTGCCACCCCTCTACTTTTAAACCAGATGGCAACTGGTAATTAGATGAAGATGGTATAAAGTTGAGTTAGGGGAGATCTAGGTTAGATATCAAAAAAAGGTTTTTCGCTCAGAGGGTGGTTGGGCTCTGGAACAACCTCCCCAGGGAGGTGGTCACAGCACCAAAACCAGCAGAGTTCAAGAATTTCCTGGACCTCGCTCTCAGGCACATGGTGTGATTCTTGGGGGGTGTCCTGTGCAGGGCCAGGAGCTGGACTTGATGATCCCTGTGTGTTCCTACCAGCTCTGAATAATTCTGTGATTCTGTGAATCAGAGCCATTTGGGGGTTTTGGCTTCTCCCCACCCCCCCAAACCTGTGACATGAATCTCCATTATTTCCGGACTGAAGTCAATCAATAAAGCAATTTTTGTGAAGAAACAACTCTATAGTTATTTGCACCTTCCTTAGAATCATATTTTTACAGCCACTGTCAGAAAAGACCTTTCACCCATTGTGAGGTTTCACCTCAATCTACACCGCTGCTAATGACACAGCTAAAACTTTCAATGTATCCACCAACCGGCTGTAAATTGCAGAGCTAATGTAAACACCATTTCTGATTTTTGTACAACCAAACTGCCTCAGTGCTGCTTTCTGGGAAAACACTGAGATTAAGAGGTACATTAGTGTATCCAAAACATACAGGTTAGGGATTTATCTCTGGGAGACAGCGAACCAAAGCACCATCAGTGCATGCAGCCCAAAAGGAAATGGAGCATAGATAAGCTCACTCTAAGACAGCAGTGAAAGAGGTGTCAAAGCTAAACAGCAGCATTCCTCTGATTGTAGCTGTTCCACATTTGGCTTGAATCTCTGAGGAAGTGATGTGCACTACAAAACAGGGTCAACTAGGTGAAAGCTCTGGTAAGATTCACAACAAAAGCATCTGTTTCAGACTCTTATTTTCCCCAGATTTCCCCATCAATTGTGCTGTTGGCCACACTCGCCGGGTACCAACGTCCTGGAAGGCACCCAGAAAGCTTACAGTAAGTAAGGCTGAATCTTAAACATAATGTTCCAAGAAACTTTAAAAACCTTCAAGACATCCTAGTGCTTATTCTGAAGTCCTCATGTTTTCTCCCAGAATGACAACTATGCCTTATCTCAACATTCTCCTCCTGAGACAAGTAAGTTCTATGTGGATATCCATCCACCCTTGCAGGTTAAGTAGAAAGCAGTCTTTGATACTGACACTTCATACACCAGCCAAGTGCATGCAAGGCAAGAACAGCCCAGTCCACATCTGTTCTCATGGACCACTGAGATGCTTAGAGCTCTGACAGCACAGAAGGATGAGAAGTAAGGATGCAATCGAAACTTAAGATTCTGGGGAAACCTGACTGCCTGGCAGAACTGCCATGCCACTTGCCACTGTAGCTGCTAACAAATACTATCTGTGAGTAAATCAACAAAATTAGGCAGCTCCACAGCTTGCAGACATTACAACAGACTGCCAGTCAGAGGCCTCTGGCCCTGAAGACTGCTAAATCTTAGAGTCCTTGAAATTTTATTACACCACATGTGAAAGGGAGAGAACATCATGACTGGATGTACACTGGAATACACATAAATCTAATGGCATTTAAGTGCCATGACTTCTTCAGAGACATACTGCTTTATACTAAAACATTAAAACCATCCTCTCATCTGTCACAAGTGACACATTAATTCCCAGAGCAGCCTTTCTGTACAACATCAGGATTTGCAGTACCTCACTTGCCACCATCTACCTGCAGTGCAGGCAGATGCACTCCTCCATAGCCACTGTATGAATTGGAAACTGACTCTCTGCTGTCTTGACCCTGGACACTTTGGGAATGCTCTCTGATATCTCTCAACTGGACAGCAGACTCTCTGATCACATGACAGCACCAGAAATATCTCACTATGCTAGAATACTGTTTTTTCCCAGCCCTGAGGAAAACAAAAATATCAGACTTTTCAGGCTGTACTTAGCAGCCCTGTTGCAGGTCACAATAACACCACCTTCTTCCCCACCACTGTTCCAGTTCTCCAGTAATGCCAAAGGCACAAAATGAAACATTTCTGCCATTCCTCTGGGCAGCCAGGCAACCAGCAAGCAAAAGCAGCAAACAGCAGCAACCTTCAGTGCAACAGCTCAGACCTATAGGGACTGTTTTCACCACAGAAAACATCTGAGCTTTAAATCTGATCTCTAAGAGCCACAATCACGTATCTGGTGCAGACTCTCAGGGTTACTGAAAGTTATGCAACCAAATTGCCAAAGAGCAAGCTGTTGGCATCCACACAGCGTATCCAAGACAGCAGAGATTTAAGCTTTGTACATCAATTAGTGTTGCATCCTAAAATACAGCTGGATAATGAAAGGAAATTGCAAAATGTTAGCATCAATAACAAAGTAATAAAATACCGTGAGTATGCAGCATTGAAGCTAGTAAACGGTTACACCAAAATTCTGAAAGGTAACATCAGCCTTAACTACATTTTGATGAAGAATTATTAGAATTTGCTGTACTTGTGACCCTGGAACACTCCTCTGCATGAAGGCATACTGAACTGTTATAAAGACATGTACCTTAGAGAAGAAAATAATCTATACTTTTATTGTTAAAAGCACATGTAAGCAGCAGAATTCTTTTCCAGAACACTGTCACTTAATTTAAACAGCTTGATTATATCTATGTGGCCAATTGAAAGCATACAGTAATATGTAAAATAGATGGATGCAGATATTAAAAAAACTCCTCCCTTCAAAGCTTAATCTGCACTTTAATCATCCTCACATATGGCTATGTTACTGTAGCTCCAGTAATCTAAAACTAAGCATCCATACAGTTTTTCTGCTTTAATCCAACAAATAAGAAAGGGTCAGGAAAATGACATCCAGTATCAAACGACCCACTTTTTCCACCTGTAAACAAAACAGAGAGTTTCTCATTTCAAAAAGCAGTAGAGTGAATAATTATGTAAAAACTTTGTTTCTATGAGGAAGGAAAGACAGGGAAGAGATATGATAAAAACAGCCAGCCAATGAATTTATAAGTATGCTTTTAAACTTTAAATATTTATACTTAAACATTTTGTTGAGCATCAATATATTGTACTGATCAGGTGTCAAACCACCTCAAAAGAAAACTGTTCTGCACTGCACAGTTCTGCAGCATATCTGATGTACAGTTTGGGGTTTCTAATCTCTGCAGGATCTGGAAAAAAATTCCACTAAAAAATTTGAATCTAAAGTTTCATAAAGAAGCTCTACAGCTTCTGCTAAGAAACTGTCTTCCATTTTATAAACTGGCTACTACTTCATTTTCTATTTAGGTGCAATATTAGCCTATTCTTTCACATCTGTATAAACTATGTCAACAATCTGAACTCTACTCAATTTTCCAAACAATCTTCTGCAAAACAATTTAACTTAAGTCAGTTGGCTAAAAGCAAAATGCTTACTTCAGCCAGACCCCTATCTACAAATAGTATCATTAATACAATACTGAAAAGAATTTTGCAATGTATTTAAATGTAACAAAATCTAACTGCAGAATTTTTTATTCTAGTCATTTAAAAGAACTACTTGAAATTAAATCATGAGATACTCCCTTGTATTATGCTGCTGCCAGATACATGAACAATACAGAAAATTGGCATATATGAAAATATTTGAATCCTGAACTAAAAAATATTTCAACAAAGCAGAAAGGTACAGATACAAAGGCACTGCACTGAATACACATCTGAACATGTTCAATTTAAATGGGATTGCTGGTTGCTGGTATGCTAACAGATCTTCTGATTTCTCACACAGTGAGGCAATCCCAGTATTTTTAGACATGATAATGTATTATTACATTTAATGCAGACTGAAATTGATAATGTAAATTAACATAATCTCTGAATAATAAGAGCTGCAGAAAATTTCCAGTCATATAAGGTTTTACTTTTATACAAGATAAATAAATACAAAATTAATGCCTTCAAAACCCAATGTGTGGTAGAATTACCACTATGCAATCAAACTGTATGTGTCTTTTTAAAGAACAAGCAAACGAAAACACAAGTCTATCTCTGGCTTTGTTACTTAAGTGGCTACGTTAGAATATGGCTACCTTTATAGAATAAAAACTGAATTGTTAAACTGAACTGTAACCATTGTAATTTTATGCATCAGCAACAATGAAGAAGTACAAACAAAGGTAGTTATGTCATAATTAGTACAGTAAATTTTAAGTGAAACCTAAAAAATCCTAACATACTTCTGGATCTGTTCACTTGTTTTTCTATATGCAAGAGAAACAGTAATCTATTCTTAAAACTTCTAATGTCTCATACCCCTCCAGAGAGGTCCAATGTTCCCCCTAAATAATCAGGCAGCCATGAGATGGCAATATTTCTGAATGGATCTCAAATACTTAACAGCAATACACAAGTACTATAAATTTTGTCTTCACATCTGTTAAAAGAATATCTAAAATATGCAAATAGTAATCAAACACTTTTGTTCATGTTCACATACAATGTAGTTCAGCTATTTGTGCCAAAAAAGGGAACCATTAGCCAACATGAATGAATGCTTGATTGCTACATTTATACATTTGTATATTTATACATTTATAAGACACAGCACTCAATGGTACCAAAACACAGCTAGCAAAAATGAATGAATACATGTGATGATGCTACAATCTTTTTCTATATTACCACAATTTTGAGATCTCAGGCATATGCTGTAACCTGCATTTCTGCATTTTGTATTGGCACTGATGCTATAAAACTTCTATTCTTAGGAGGAAAATTTAGCCCATGGAATTCTGCTGTAGGATGATGGATTTTACTTCTAAATCACTGCAGCAAAAGTAGACTCTAATCCTGCTCTGGATGATGGTGGCATCAAATGGCAACCAGTTTAACTCTGAATTAAGATGGGGTTCTTTAAAGACCTTTAGGCAGTTTGTTTTACTGCCCAGTTATCTTAATTATCACAACGAGAACAAAGTCAAACTTGAAAGACTTTCCTTTATGACTGTACTTTGTGTACAGAAGTGTCAATAAAGCAGAATTGAACACACTTGAAGTCAGATGACTTAGAACATGCTATTTTTATATTAAGAAAGACATGTTGTTGCCAACATTACTATAAAGGGACCCTCTTCTTCCTTGTTCTACAGTACACCTCCAAATAAAAGTCACGTTGCGTTAGTAATACCAATTTACAGTCCTTCTCTTCTTGAGCTGCACGTGAGGAACTGTCTGCCTGAACTGTGCAGTTCTGAATTTGCAAAAAGCTACTGTCATTCTATACTCTTGCAGGTAAATATTCATAAATAATAATAATATATGTATATATATAGTATAATAAATAATAAATAATAATATTCAGATTAATAGTAATTATTAATAATATCCTAAAAGGTTTCAATTCAGTCTCAGTAGCATCATCTCAGCCAGAATTGGAAAAAATGGTCACAAAGGCCACTAGAATCACAGGGGAAGCTGGAGGGGGGAGAACAAAAATTAAAATCCCATTTTCAAGGGGTAATTAAAAAATTGATTATCTAACTGGCAAAGCAAAGATTAAAATATTCTTGGCAACTCTCTAAAGCCATACAATTTTTCTCCTTCCTTGAGATGTTAATATCAGCTTTAAGTAGAAAAAGATCAAAAGAATATAAACTGACTACAAATAAACAGTCAAGAAACTACACAGAGTTTCAGTCACTGGAGTGCCATATTCACTTCTAGCAAACTGTGTGCCTTGGAGGCAAGAACATGAATCACATCATTATAATGCTGAAATACATTGATAGGTTGGGGTGAATCTGGGGCCAAAAAGGTGAGCTCATCCTAATGATGCTTTAAGTGTTTGGCCTGCTGATATCCCTTGCAGCACTGAAGAGAGGCTTCATCACCATCCGTTTGATGTTGTCCAGAATAATTTTTAACTAATTAACTCTATGCTTCTGGTCTTCTACTAACAATCTGGAAGAATCCAGTACCAGGATCCAGCCCCTGAGCCTGACCCATCTGCTGCTGAGGCCTACTGCCACCGTATCAGTGGTGACATAATCACCACCAAGGGGGTTTGGGTTCGGTATTGGGTTCTGTACATATTTGTATGTATTTATATATATTTCATTTATCATTATTATTATTATTAGAGTAGTTTTAGTTTTATTTTCCAATACACAAGTCTCTCTGTCTCTCTCTTATCCCCTTTTCCTTCCCGTGGTGGGGGGAAGAGGGAGTAACAGGGAGCGTCTGTCATTGCGTTGGTGGTTGGCCCAGCCTCAATCCTTGACAGCTTCATACATAACATATTGAAAAACTAAGACAGTCAACAGGATATTAAAGAAATACAATTCAGGTACTTGTGGATCAGTCTGTTTAAGCTACTTCGAACTACGAACATCCTCATAAAACAGTAGGTAACACCCCAAAGAGAGAGAGTGTTCTGCAAACTAGTGTTAACATTACACACACAAAAACCATTTGATCACTTCTGGTTACCTATCCTCACACCTATGTATAAGCTAAGCACTTTTGCAACAAAGGCAAATATCAGCATTTTCCAGGTTATCTTCTACTTAGACAACGAAGTCTCTACCTTCTCCCTGACTACAGTACTAGAAATGACATTTCATGATGTCCACCCACCGATATTTATAAAATATTCTACCTCTCTAGAAATAGACTGGGGGGGGGAGGAAGGGAATAATCTCTCTTATGCAATGCTTTTCTATACATATAGGCCACAAAGTTCTCTGCACAGGAATGGAATTCTACACATATTCCCCTACAGCAGCTATAAATTGCTCAGTATGATATATCCATCATCTATCTCAAGCTCTACTCTAACCACCTAGCCACAGCTTTATTAGTTTTACAGTCTGATCTAACATGGAAGTAACAATTGTCTATGCAATTGTGCTACTCATCTGCCTTCTCCAGTTCTAAACTCTTTGTCCAATTCCAGCCAGCCTTGACAGTGTCAAGGAATGTGTTTGATCTCAAAGAAACAAATTTCCTACAAAAACAGCTGAGCAAGGCACAGATGCAAATCAAGACTCAGTGAGGAAAAGGATGCAATATTTGTTCCATAGCTGTCTACTCTGTTTGGACTCCAGACTGGGCAAGCAGCATTACTGCAGCTTGAAGCAAGTCATAACAGTTAGAGAACAGTAAAGGAGATGCAAAGACGAGGATTCAAGGGAGTAACCATGGATATAACAGAGACGAGGAAAGATGCATTTTGAAGAGATAAGGCTTCAGACAGTCCATCTATAGGGCAACAACTTCCTTGCACTTTCTTTAATACCAGTACCACCGGACAACATACCCATAATACACAACAACAAAGCAAGGAAGATGCAAACCAGATACAAATTTGCTTAACCAGGCCTACGTTAAGCTTATCATTCTCCTCTTCCTGTAGCTACTGAAGAAGAAGTGACTGTTTCACATCAACTCCAAAGGCTGCAAGATAAAACTTTGTATTAGGAAATAAATTACAAAAGACACAAATGTCATGCTGTGTTACAACACTATATCCTGAGACCAGTCCTTAGCCCTTTTGCTGTTGCATATGGTAATACACAGCTCTACTCCTTTTCCAGCTAAAGCTCCACTGCCTGACAGGGAAACAGCACATTTCATTCAGTTAAAAATTTTCCAACCAACTCAGCTTCCTATTTCCTTTTCTTTCTATTCCTTCTACAGAAGTTAGGTGAGAAAGGCACTGGATGGAACTTAGATTTCAAAAGCAAGATAGAGAAGGTGAAATAACACTTTCGTAACTCCAAAAGATGTAACTCCTACAAAAAAATCAATGCCTTTCTTAATACCTTCTGAAACGCTTAGTCCTCAGTGACTCATCTCAACATCTTTGTATACCTAGGTAAGTGAGATAAGAGAGGATGTTACATCTTCCTTGTTTATGCCTTCTCCTCTTCCTTGCCCCTGCAAACCACACATTTAAAGCCTAAAACTTTTTCTTCTAAGTCTCTAAACGCATTACGTCACTGATGATCTAATGGGTATCTTCAAATTTGGATAAATGAGCTGCCTGTACACGTTCTACATCTATTCAACCTACTGTACAGTTTCCCTCCTGGAAATCTAGTCATCATCCCAAGAGATTTTCAACTATAAACCATAAAGCAGTAATTACATCCTCTCACTTTTCGATACACCTAGAGAAAAGCACCTACCCACTGACTGGAAAAGATGTAGTACAGAAATCTTAGTTCCTCTGAAAATGTCACTCCAGGAGGCACAGGTGAATTACAATTACATAATGTTCTCTAAGTGCATTTGTGTGCACTACTGGAAAGAATACTGCTGAATGTCTGATGCACTATGCACATGAAATTACAACTTAAGAGTCAGTCAGGGAGAAATACACAGAAACAAAATAGCTTGTTTAGCTTCAAGTGAGGAATACTGTCATCTCCAACCATGAAACTTCTTTTTGTACTACAAAATAAGGTTGAAAAAGGGAATTATCAATCTCTAAACCAGCAAAGTTCAGAGGAGAAAGAGAAGAAACCAAAATTGCAACCTTCTAAAGCTGGTTCTGCACTGAGACAAGGGAAAATTTAAATTAAATTCACTGGTTCATAAAGAAGGCATGAAGTCCTCAGGCAAGCAGTTTTCTGCCCTCTGTATATAACAACTCTATATATTGTAGTGTTCAATGGTATTTTACCTGCTGCAACACATATGTGAGCATTTGGGAGCAAAAAAGTTAGAGGTACTCCTCCTCAGGTCCCCACCCTCAGTGCCACCACCGCACCAGACCAGAGCCTGTGCTTTGGCTCCCCCAGCTGACAACTTCACAAACAATTCCCAAAAGGTCTTACGGTGCCTCAGGGGCAAGAAAAGAAATAAACTAATTTACTTCGATTTAGTAAAGGGGCCCAGAAATTCTATCTCTACGCTTTTAAGGTGAACACCAGACACATAATCAACTTCGGTAAAGTCTAATACTATTTAGGATGGTAACATTAAAAGCCTTTTTGAAATGGGTAATATATATAAAAGCTATTATTAGAAGAATTAAAAAAAAAAAAAAAAAAAAAAAAGGCTTTCTGAAATCAAATTATTAAATCCGCACCAGCAGCATTAAACTGTCTAACCAGTATGGCTCCTACAAACGAAGAAGGTCTCTAATATTCCAAATTAACAAAATACGAAAGAAAAAAATTATTTTTTTTTAAACACTGTTCCCATTGAGAAAAGGTCCTTACAAAAAGGCTAAGAGGAAAATTAAGCAGCAATGCTTCAGAAGTATAGTGCTTTAACATACTAAAAATTGGTCAAGGAAAATAATGTTTACATAGAAACATTTGTAAACTACCAACAGTAGCAAGATGCTAAAACACTGGTATACCTCACTATTTAAAACTGTTAAATATATTTACAGAAGTAAAACAGAGGCAAAAGATATTTTAGATAACCAAAGCAAAAGGATTTTCTGTGTGCTATAGCTGAAGTGAACAGTGACAACTGAATAAACTCTACATCGCCAGCGCTTAGGGAATGTGCATTCACATCAAAAAACTTAGAATGTAGGCAACAAACTTTCCATGGATTCAATATTGTTACTTATTACATATTCAAGTACAACACTCCAATAAAGCCTGCAAAGACAAATTGGAAAAGATGGAGACCATTTCAAGACAGAGACAAGTAAAAACAAGCAGAAAGTATTACAAAACAAAGCATTTCTAAAAATTTCATTAAAAAGCATTAAAAAATAAATACATCACGTATGCTTAGTATCATAATTATAAAATACAGATTTGGGCCAAGATAAAGAACAATCTCACCTGGATTTCATGAGGGGCTGAGTTACCCATTTCTTCAGTCTTCGACGTCCAAAAGAAGTTTTAGTATGATCTAAGACCCAGAGGAGGCTTCCTTTTGTTTTCATATCAGTCTAAAATAATCAAAGTAGAATGATTATCTTTAACTGAACATCAACAATGTTGTGAAGGGATCTTCACCATACCACTTAAAACATTCTGTTCAGGCTGTAAGATATGCCAACTGCATGTTTATTTACTGATTTCTTCACTAAGGTCTTACAAAAAGTACCTCCAATAGCCATAAGCTACATAAATATGTTTTTCCTTTAGCCACAATACGGTTTTTTGAAAATGACTAGAGTAGATTAAGTAAGTTAAATTAAGTCTGTGCATTAAGGTCTGTTCAGTAGCACAAAATTAAAAACAAACCATATCACTTGACTATAGCTATTCAAGGACTCAGTTTTGCTAGTCAAAGTGCAACAAAGTTCCTAACTCATACTAAAAGTCAGCACAGATTAACCGTCATTTATGCCTCTGAAAAGATAAACCTCCTTCAGTTTGACTGCATTTAAAATAATTTAAAACTTTTGTGTGAGATTCACAAACTAACTTAACTAACTTCATTGGGAACAGTAGGTGAAACAGCTGTGAATCTGTCAGCATGTATGAAAAAAAAAAATTATCTTTGTCCTTACCTGATTCTGTAAAATTTCTAGATTTTTCATCGTTGTCCCATTAATTGTCATGTATTTAGTTTCACTTGACAACCGTCTGAAATTGCTGGGGAGAGGAATTTCATATGGTATATTTTCAATACAGGCACAGACGCATGCTGAAACACTACCAAGTTTCTCATATTAGAGAATTCATTAGTTATGCAAAATAAAAAAATAAGGAAGAAATCTATTCGAATAAACAAAAGAACTAAAGACTACCAGCTTCTTTTAATTCACTGCATGGGAAAGCAAGACTCACTTCCCAATCTCCTACAATGACTCTGACAAAGCTCAGAATAAAATCCACCTCTCCTGTTATCTAACCGTGATCCACTAAATCGTGAAGGCATTAATACTTCTTCAGTGTATGATGAAATCAGAAAAGTATCTGCTTTTGTTAGTGTTCTGTTATGATCACTGTAGTATTAGGGGCAAGGACAGAACTAGGAATTAATACTCAAGAGAGAAAGAGACTTAACACAACTTAACAATGAAACAGCATTATCAAAATACATATTCTTATTTTTTACTACCACCACAAATTTAAACAGGTTGTCAGTGCAATTATTTGGGAAAATAAAAATAAAGTATATTTAAACTATATGATTTTATTTTTAGTATGAAATAACCATGACAAAAATTATTTGACTTTTTGACACTCCCTAACAGAACTCTACAAGACCAACTCAAAGACTGTGTTGGTTTATAATCGATGTTAGTAAAATAATTTTATTAGCTATGTAATCATATTAGATATTAAAATTATTTCAGTCTTAGACATATACATGTGGTCATCAGGACTGTGATGTGAAAGATCCTCACTAAATGCTTCTGACAAATAAAGTCATGATTGTCTAGATTAATCATACTGCTGACTGCCCTTTGCACAAAATCTAGGACACTCGTTATCGTCTTAGACTAAACAGGATGACTCTCTGGGTAGGATTTAAAACTGCTTTCTTGACTTTTCACAAAATTTTGAATTCTCTGGGGGAGAATTCAAATGCTCAAACTTTACTGTCAGGCACATACAGTTGCATTATTGCTGTATTAAAAACAAAAACAGCATTAAAACTTCCAGAAATATGAAATATTCAGAGACTAATGCTATATATTTAAGTTATATGGAGGAGTGTTTGGGCCTGCTAGCAAATTTGTTATTAAATAACAGGTCAAATAAGTATTTTCCACAAAGTTGGGAGTTTTTTGTTTTGGGTGTTTGTTTTTTTTTCAAAAAAAGGTAGAGTCAATGAAGTGCCCTCAAGAAGTTCACTGGCCTTTTGGAAATACAGCCCATTCAGAACTCCACTCATAGTCATAATTATTCTGCTTTAGTGTGCCATGCCAGCAGCCAACAAAGTTGAACAGCAAAACAAAACCTTGGAGGCAAAAGCAGCAGCACTTTTGAAAGTGAATATTATAAGCAACAAAAGATTACTTCCTTTTATCATCTTAAGCCATAAGCTCTGATGCTGGCAAAAATTAAATAGGAATGGTTTCTGCTTGGCTCCCAATCCCAATGACAAACCACAAATCCTACTCACTCTTCCAAAACCACGTCTTCTGCATCTAGGACTTACCCAGACTGCAGATTTCCCCGTTTGCTACATTTCAATTTGTTACTGCTCGAGCCTGTGATCTCTTAATCCTAACTGGGTAAGAACCATGCCTTTTCTTCTCTTCCCAAAAGAGAAAAGGATGCTTTTGGCTGTTTTGATTAACACTCAATCATCCATACATGAGTTTCGAGATTGTGGTTTTACTGGTTCTAATGTTTTCTCAACTTCACCTGGCTTCAGAGCACTTAAGAGTATATTCTGTTCACAGCGAGCTTGCTCTCCAATAGTTATTTAAAGACAACTAACTCTGCTCCACTGCAGCGTATAATTACTATTCTTTCAGAATCCGATATGCTACAGTTGCTCTCACAGCATACGTTATGTATGTCTCAAATCATCCAGGTGTTTGCTTTATCTGAGTTACTCCAACCTGCTATTAACTTTGGTAATTGTGGAATTAAAGTATATAAATAATAGCCAAGATCAGCTGCAGTATATGCCCAATTCCAGATGCCACAGCACAGAACGTGTTTCGCTTCCACCCCCTCATCTTCCCTCAGCTTGGGATGAAAATTTGATAAAAATGTGAACAAAACCAGACCCTATGTAGGGAGTTTAGGGACCAAATGGCATAAGAAGAAAGTTGTAAACAAATTATTAACTCACTGCTGACTTCACAGCAAAGGTGTCACACATCACTTGTGAGAAATTCTAATGTTCTGCTATGAGCCAACTCCTGCATCAGCAAAAATGACCCTTTGAAACCACTTCAGTTTGGTCACAATGTCCTTCTGCAGGTGACAGTGTAACCTTAGTTTCAGAGAGCAGACTTGAAACTGTTTCAAGTACTTCAACAGCATAAAACACAAGTGATAGAAATAGCAGGCAAGTCCCTTACTGAAGAGCATAGGATGGTGCCATCAAGGCTGAGAAAAATTAAGAGAGGAATAAAAGAAACTTCTAGTAAGGTTTAGGAAACTTAGAGAATACTCACAAAAAAGAGGCTTCTACTAATAAACTGACTTTTTAGAGCAGAACTATACTTGATGATGAGTATTAAAGGGTTACTATGACCAATTATTATGTAAACATAAGGAAAAACTTTTCCACTGTTGAGGGTGACAGAACACTGGAACAGGCTGCCCAGGGAGGTTGTAGAGTCTCCTTCTCTGGAGACATTCAAGACCTGCCTGGTCTCGTTCCTGTGTGACCTCATCTAGGTGATCCTGCTGTGGCAGGGGGGTTGGACTAGATGATCTTTCGAGGTCCTTTCCAACCTCTAACATTCTATGATTCTATGATTGCTTTAGGATAGTAGAACTACATCCTCAGGCATCAATTCTTATGTTACATGTGAAACTGGATCTTCTTGGTCATTCTGCCTCCTGAGAAGCTTGCAGTGAAGGGTACTTGTTATGCTTTACTCATTATTCTCTCCACAAGAGATATAATATATAATTTTGTACTCAGTAACCCAGCCCAAGTGAATGCATGTTACTCAGATCAGTAGTTATCAACAACTTTAATTTTCGAAACCTGTAAAAACTTTACAGCAAAGCTGCAAGGCACTGTACTGAAAGCGTACTAAGCAGCATATATCCTTTGCTCCATTACCTTTTGCAGACCACTAGACTTTCTGTCTTTGAGATTTCTAAGGGTGAATAAACACAGAACAAACCTATATATTAAGACAAGATCTGCAAGAATCCCTATTCAACTTTAAGGAGCAAAACCAAGTCTGTCCATTTCTCAGGAGCATTAGCTAGCTTTATATATGAAAGGCATATACCACAGTCTAAGCAGTGAAGGATATAAAGCCCAGAATATGTTTTGTATTATTTTTTAACTAGCTTTAAATTAAGTGGTGAACATTGCCACAAGGCTAGAATTTTTGATCTGGATCCCTAATGTGACAGGAGTCCATAAAAACACTGGCTAAACCAGTAACAAAACAATACAAACAAACATATACAAAACAACACTGAGAAATACAAAACAAAGAACAAGAACAGAAATGAGAGGACCTGGAAAGCATTAAGAGAACCAAAAATTACCTCCAGCATTTTTTTCCCTGAATTAGTCTTCTAGTCTTTCTCCTCTGAATTCACCCCAAGGACTGGCCTTCTAACCTTCTTCCACCCAGCTGTTTGCACTCTCTGAGCCCACTTACCTTACACCCAGCCTCAGCCCTCTTACAAGCTCCAAAAGTCCAGAGTGCAAAAGGACCCACCTGATGGCCTTCGGTGATCTCAGAAGAGATAGCCAATCCCTTGCTAAGCACCTCTTCTTAGTGTCCAAAAAATGTGTCTTTTGTTTTTCAGTCTCTTAGGCTCCTGAGCTTACTTTGAAACCCCACAAAGTCATTTCAGTACTCCTTTTCTCATAGTGGGAATGGGTAGTTAAGCCTATTGTCTTGTACATAAGACGCTTCTGACAACATCAGCATCCAAGAGATACAAAAGCCTTATGAACACCATTCCCTCAATTTCTATTTCTCCACAAAATTCAAGGATGTCTACCACTGTAAGTTGAAGAACTTCCATTTTGACTTCTCTCAATTTCATCTTGCCAACTCCCTTACACCTCTATTATAACATACAACCAAACATTTCTGCTCTTCTTGAATTCTATCTCTCCATCTCTCCCTCAAAAACTCTCTGCTCTCCTCTAGTGAGTGGTCTGGAGCACGTCTTACAAGGAGTGGCTGAGGGAACTAGAGTTGTTTAGTCTGGAGAAGAGGAGACTCAGGGGAGGCCTTATCACTCTCTACAACCACCTGAAATGAGGTTGTAGCAAGATGAGGACAGGTGTCTCCTCCAGGGTTAACAGTGAGAGGACGAGAGGAAATGGCTTCAAGTTGAAGCAGGGGAGGTTTAGATTGTATACAAGGAGAAATTTCTTTACTGAAAGAGTTGTAAAGTTGGAATAGGCTTCCCAGGGAGGTGATGGAGTCCCTCGTCCCTGAAGGTGTTTAAGAAACATTTAGATGTGGTACTTAGGAACATGGTTTAGTGGTATGGTGATAGGTATGGTAGGACTTGATGATCTTAGAGGTCTCTTCCAACCTCTGTGGTTCTTTCATTTCTGCCTCTGTCTTCTATCTTCATTGCTAGTAGTTCTCTAATCCCAAAGCTACAATCCTCCTTTCAGAAAAACATCTGACCTTTCCATTTCCTGCATTTCGTGAAGTTCTTCTATCACTATTCAAAATCTAGGAACTATGTTCTCTTTCTTCCATCTCCAGTATGCTGGCAAACATGTAAGTAAAATCAAAACACACCAAGACAAATTTCCCCAGCAACTGCTATGCAGATGATGATTTTTCATTAAACTTGATGCTTTTTCATGAAGCAAAACTACACACTCAACTGTATTTGAAAACCTCTCCTAGATGTGCTCCAACTTCCTGTCAAAATCAATAAAGGTCTCTCAGTATCCAAAGGTATTAGAACACATTGATTACAAAAAGCTTGTATCATTCTTTGTTAAATCTGTTTTTACCTGCTGATAGAGCTCTAAATGAACTGCAGCCATATCCTAAGGTCTGACTGTGGAAGAAATTTATATAGATTTTTAAATATTTTGCTTTATTTAGGATCTTAAAAGTGAGTTTAAAAGTTTAATCTAAATATGCAAATAAATATTGAAAAAAGATCTTGTTTCTCCACACTAATGAACATGCCTCATCACTTAGGTGTTATTTCATGACTCTTAATATTAAATTGAGCTGGAATTTTTTTCAGCTGGGAGAACAGTATTTATCTGAAGAAGGTACAGAAGTGTAAGGAATTTTTTTTGTCATTCTTCTTATCAAGTAGGTCTTTTTCATCCAGGTATGTGTCACCTACACTAATAAACCGAAAACTATCTCACAACTCTTTGTGCTCACTGATTCACCAGTATATGCTCACTGACCTGAATTATTCTGTGAATTTTAAGCTGCCTGACAGTGCATTGGAAGTATTTCTCCTCTATTTTCTACAGAATCACAGAAGATCTGTAAGCCTGGCATCCTTTGCATAAAAGACTTACCCTTTTCAGTATTTAGATAGTGTTTCACTAGCATTAGGAAAAATATTGAAGATGAGTTTGCCTCAGTATTTGGCTCACTATTTCAATACACGTGACACTCTATGAACAGCAAGTAGAATTCAGTATTGGATAGTAAAAGGGTAAAGGCTTCAGAAATAAATACAGTAGGATCCAAGCTCCTGCTTGCAGCAATAAAGTTATATCAAAGAACGCATTTTATTCCTTCATAGTGTATCTCTAAGAAACCAAACAGCTCATTGTCTCTCCTCTCAGATGCTCACACATTCACATAAAGTCCACTAGAGCAATCTTCAGCAGGAAAAGGTCAACTCTTAAGATTTTGTGCTTTTCCTTTGATTTTAAGATGCAGCTATTAAAAATGTGACTGACTGCTGCTCGATAATCCTTCACATGCTTCTCCTCTGCTACCGAGTTACTTCTACATAAACAATGGATTTTGTATTTCCCCCATCTACTGTTTCCTAGTGCTCCCACACTTAGCCTTCACCTGATATTCCCCCTGTGCTAATAAGGTAGAGGGTGGGCTTGGCAGCGTTTACAGTTCGACTCAATGATCTTAAAGGTTCGTTCCAACCTAAACGATTTTATGATTGTATGAAAGAACATTCACCTTATGTGTGACTGCACATAGGGCACTGTGATAATAGTGATCTGTAACTATGACCATGCAATGGCATTTCCTTGGAGTTCACCTTCTTCTTCAGGAATTCACAAGAAGATTTCCCCAGCCACAAAAACATTTCAAATAATCACGTAAACAAGACAACCAAAGAGGGTAAGCAGGAACACCACAGGACTAGAACACCACAGATCACAGCACTAGATGAGGCAGGCTTACGAGGATGCCAGGAATTCTTTCCTCATTAGGCCTACAAGCCCAGCAAACTTTTTGTTAATATTTTAATAGTACATGGAAAGGGGAAGGGCAACGTGAGGAAGAAAATCTTTCCAAAGTCCAGAAAAATCAGATATATATATAACTCCCAAGTATTTTAGCACATACCAGAAAAATGCTTAAAGCTAGTATCTGCAACCAATATTTAAATGCAGCTGCATTTTAAAAAAAATTGTCATGTAAGGAGCCCTTCAAAATAAGGCTTGAAACTTAAGAATCTCAAGGAACATGTGAATGATCTACAACTGACATGACATATTTCTAAGTTTCCAGCCTGTAGCTGGAGATAATTTCTTAAATCTGCATAGTAGAGGGACAACCAATATCTTACACAGGATCCATCATGATAAAGCTGTTTATTACAGGGTATTTCATAAGTCTCAACAATATTTTCAAATCTAAGCCAAGAAAGATAGCAATCTTTTACACTTGTGGAAGACAGGATAACAAGATGTTTGAGTGGCAGCATCCTTCCATTTTCCTTTGTTTCCACCAGTGCAATCCTGTTACAAATTTTGAGGGCTCGTTTGAGCATATCTAATAAACCCAAGTGCTTATTACATAATTATGTATTACTATGTAATGCAAGACAAGATTATTTCCATGCCTGTTGTGTTTTTTACTAACTTTGCACAAATGATGATGGTCTATCGACAGCTTTTTGCATAACTGTTCTGATTCCTAGTTACCACTGAGTCAACTCAAGGATTTTTGAGAAAGCCAGGATGTGCTGAACATCTGGGTTTTTTACAATTGATAAGTAGATTCACCACCTCAAACAGACGTGTTGAGTGCTGTCTAAACATTACAACACATCAGCATTTATACCTGCTTCCACAGCTTGAGAAATTTTTTACACACCTCTGGCAAAGCTAAATTACAGCGGGTTTTTTTCAAAGAAAAAATTGCCAAAACCCCTCAAGTTCTGTTCACAGAATAAAACTGAGGTTAAGATATGGCTGATATTGGTCAACAAACTTTAAAATTTCCCCCCTAGTATCTAATTTTTGCACCTAGTTTGTTTTCAAAAATGCTTGGCAGCAGTACATGTTCATTTACTTTTCTGATAGCAGTGTCTAAACAAACATACTTCATAAAGATTTTTACGAAAATCTTAACTCACTTAAGCCTTTCAGTTCTGATTAGAAGCTTAAATGTAAGGTATAATTTTCACAAGCACTGTGTTTATCACTCTAGCAGATGGGTTCATTACGTGGAAGGGATGTTGTCTGCTAAAAACTTAGAGGATAACACTGGTATATGAATTGGTGCTCTGAATGGAAGTTTAAATAAGGCAACTTACCTTGGATTGTAAAGCATCCTTTCCAAATTAAATTGTTTGAGGTATACAATTACTGCTGCCAGACAGCAAATAACAGGCTTATCCAAGCTCAGTATTACAGATAGTTTTTGAGGACCTGAAAAAAAAAATGGTGTTTTTTTGTTAATTGTTTACTACTTGTATCTTTTAGAAAAAGCATAAGCTATTTTTTAATTTAATAAAATAAAAATATGTAATATATGGACAGTGTTCTATGATATGTATAAATCAACATTAAATGAGATTCCAAAACAAACATGGTTCCAAAGAATGCAAAACATTACCACACATTATGAAATATAAAACATTTGACTACATGGGTTTTTCTTCATAAAAAATGACTGTTGGCATTATTGTAGCCTTTCAGTACCTGAAGGGGGCCTACGAGAAAGCTGGCGAGGGACTTTTTAGGAGGTCAGACAGTGATAGAACCAAGGGAAATGGGTGTAAGCTAGAGGAGGGTAGATTTAGGCCGGATATTAGGAAGAAGTTCTTCACTATGAGGGTGGTTAGACAGTGGAACAGGTTGCCCACAGAGGTGGTGGAAGCCTCATCCCTGGAAGCTTTTAAGAGAAGGCTTGATGGGGCCGTGGGTAACCTGATCTAGTGGATGGTGTCCCTGCCAGGCAGGGGGGTTGGAACTGGATGATCTTTGAGGTCCCTTCCAACTCTGACAATCCTATGATCCTATGATTAGAAATTTCTAACTATACAAATTAAGAAGTGAATTCTGAAAGCTCCATTACTGCAAGGCAACATCTGTGCAAGTTAAAAGGAATCACCAGGTCTTGGCACATAAGCTGATGATTTATCCACCTCAACCAGCCCGTAGTTCCACCTTTGTGAGACAGCTAGCTGTATTTGACAGTGTTTCTGAATAGTTCTCTACTACAGTACCTGTTCCAGCTGCAACAATAGGAAAATTCACTCAAAATAGAATGGTTTTCTTTAAAACCCTATTTAGCTTTGTCAGAGACATTTCTTAAAGCTGTTTTTCTGTTCTTTGAGTGTTAACACACACAAGAACCTGAAGAAACATTTCAGAGGTTGAGTAACTTCCCCGAATTGCTGTGTGTGTAAATTTAAATCTGTCCAAATGTACATCTTCAAGCTATTTAAAAAAAAAAAAAAAGTTGCTAAGCCTGGATTAATTTCTATTATTATATATTATATATTAATTACATATTGTTATGATTATTATCCAGCCTGCAGGGATGAATACAATGTCTGGATTAACTCAAACATTAAAAAGGAGGAAGAGAGGTTGAAGCAGCGACAGATGACCCAGGAAGAATACAGACACATTGTTTGAGCTTTGCAGGGATGGGTTAGGAAAAACAGAGCCTATCTGTAGTTGAAACTGGCAAAAATTAATTGCCTTTCTTCTCTCAACTTTCTAACGATGGGAATGATTAAACTGTGTGCTCCTCCACTTTGCAGAATATAATCGATTTAATGGGATTTAAAAAAATCAATCATGACTAAGCTTCCATCATGTAGAAAATATGAATGCTATGAAATTGATCAGATATGTCCCGGCATCTGACCTGATGACCCTGGAAGAATCTGAAAGATGGTTCTTGAATTAAGTAGACATTTATATCACAGCACTTCTTAAAATTTAGATTTTTAAATTAATTAGTCATCAGCAATATATATAAAGTTCATACATACATGAAGATCAACAACAGCTTCAACAAGTACATCAGCAGCAAAAGTAAGACAAGGGGAAACATGGGCCCACTACTGAATGGAGCCACAGATCTGGTGCCAAAGGACATGAAAGAGGCTGAGGAACTCAGTGACTTCTTTGCCTTAGTCTTTACTAGTAAGACATGCCTTGAAGAATCCAAGGCTTTTCATACCAGTAGGAAATTCTGCAGCAATGAAGATTTCTCCTTTAAAGAGGAGGATTAAGTTAGGGAAGACTTAAACCAAACTGGACACAGATGAGCCCATGAGACCTGATAGGATGCACCCACATCTGCGCCTTACCTATGTAAAAGTTAATAGGATGCATGCTTCAAAGACATACTGAATGACAAACCTGTAGTGTCATGCACTTCTTGTTCATAAAAATCAATAATCAGCTGGAAAGCATGGCTGTATTCAAAATGGAGGTTTTCCATCCTTTCTATTCTAATTCTGTCATCCCGTAACCTGCAAATTAAAAACAGTATTATGGTCCCTTCATGCAGAACACTTAAGTAGGTTACAAAGGTGTGTTTTCCTTGTCAAGAAATGGATGTGTAACAAATGGAGGGATGAGCTACATGGGCAGGTTGAGAACATTTCTAAGAGTGCAGTGTTTTGGTTTGTTTGGTTGGTTTTTTTTTTACACATTTCTTCTTTCCACTGTAAAAGTGCAAACAAATAAAACCAAACAACGGCAAGCAAGCCCAAAACAGACTTCACGAGGTTGTCTACTCTACCTGCAAGGCAGAAGTAAATACGTTTTCATCAGTCATAACAAGCATTTGCTTTATCTGTTCTTAAAAACTTATGATGATTATCCATTGCTAAGGCAGTGGAGAAGACTTTTATTCATTGTAACATGTGTGAGATCAAAGTTGCTCAGTACCTGGGCATGAGCACTAAGCTGTATACCTGAGATGCCAGAATCTGGCTCGGAGAAGCGTGTGTATGTGATGTTTAAAAGATACAACCTTTCTACACGGCTTGCTTTTCCTAACTGCTCACTGAAATTAAAATGGGATGCCACATTATCAATTCAATTTGTACACTGTTAATACAGCATTAGATACATATGCTGGTAAAAAATAAAAACAAACAAACAAAACAAAACAAAAATCACACCCTCCCTCAACCTTTGAGCATAATTACATAGTTACAGAATGAGCACTGTGAAGCAGCCAGGAGAAACCTGCCAGGAAAAGATACATATAAAACCTACTTAGCCTCCGACTATCCAGTCTCATAATACCATGGGGTATGAATTAACCAAATACTTCTATTGCACACTGGTCTTATGCCAGTGAGAGGGATTGTGTAGGCATAATTGGAAGGAAATTAATCAATACCCTTTTGAAAGGCTTTTTGACTTCACTGGATAAAACACAGACAGGTTTTCTGTAGTACATTGTACATATTCCCTTCTGAAGAGATCAATATGTCTCTGAGGCTCACCTCTTAAAAATGTGTGTTATTTTCCTGTAATATCTGTCAAACTAACCAAGCCTTAGAGGTCTGACTTTTCTCAGTACAGTCTAGATTTACTTTGAAGTACCTTAGTATTAACAGACTGATCCAATTAAATTTTCAGTCTTTATACTCTCTGGGATTCCCATCTGCCCCAATCCTACTCAGAATGAGCAAACATTTTTAACGTACATGGATTTTTGTACAAGACAATTAGTCTGTGTTCTCAGTCTCCAATAGCAATCAGCTATCTTCTTCTTTGTGTTTTTCACTTGCTCCAACCTCCACCAATCATCTCCTCTAACACATCCATCCATTTTGCTAAATTAACATTTATACTTCCCACAGGCTTTTTGCAAGAATACTACTTCAGCAAGAAACTTTTTAATAAAAACACTGTATGACTGGAGGTTAGCCGAGTACTCCTTGAAAAAAAAAAAAGCAGGGCTTTTCTTTTGACCATGTGCGAGTAAGGACTTAAGAGAAATCTTTTTAAAATACAATCTTATTTCTAATTTCTACTTATTATGTTTTCATAACACTGTTTTCAGAGAAGCAATGTTTAGCAAGGTCTGCAGAACCAAATGACCAAAGTCAAAACAGGAGACTTTGGGGACTAATTCACAGGATGATTCCTGACACAACTGCTCGTTTTTAAAGAAATGATTTAAAATAAATTGCACTCATTTTCTTCCCATTCATTCCAAATTTATGCATCAACTTTGACAAATGAAAGTTACAATCAATATAACTTCAGTGTCTTCTTACAGTAGTATTTCTGTTCATAAACGATATTGATAGGAAATACCTCTAATAAGAATTAGACACTGTTTTCACAAAATCACAGAATGTTAGGAGTTGGAAGGGACCTCGAAAGATCATCTAGCCCAACCCCCCTGCCACAGAAGGATTCCCTTGACCAGGTCACACAGAAGAATGTCCAGACGGGTTTTGAATACCTCCTGAGAAGGAGACTCCACAACCTCTCTGGGCAGTCTGTGCCAGTGCTCTGGCACCTCAACTGGGAAAACATTTCTACATGAATTCACACATCAGCTTCTAACCATTTCCCCTTGTCACTGGGCCTCAGTGAGAAGAGCCTGACCCCATGCTCCTGACATCCACCCTTCACATACTTGAAAAGCATAGATGAGGTTAACCCTTAAGTCTCCTCTTCTACAAGCTAAAGAGACCCAGATCCCTCAGCTTTTCCTCAGAAAGAAGATGTTCCAGCCCTTTCATCATCTTGGTGGCTCTGTGCTGGACTCTTTCCAGCAGTTCCCTATCCTTCTTAAACTGAGGGGCCCACAACTGGATACAATATTCCAGATGTGGCCTCACCAGGGGAGAGCAGAGGGGGAGAAGAACCTCTCTCGACTCACTAACCACACTCCTTCTAATCCACCCCAGAATCCCATTAGCCCTCCTGGCCACAAGAACACACTGCTGCCTCATGCTCATCCTTCCATCCATCAGGACCCCCAGATCCCTTTCCCCTTCACTGCTCTCCAACAGCTCAGTCCCCAACCTATACTCATACATGGGGTTTGTCTTTCCCAGGTGCAAAACTCAACACTTGGCCTTGTTGAATTTCATTCAATTTCTCCCTGCCCAACTGTCCAGGTTCTCTAAGTCACACTGAATGGCAGCACAACCCTCCGGTGTGTCAACCACTCCACCCAATTTAGTGTCATCAGCAAACTTGCTGAAAGCACACTCTGTTCCCTCATCCAGGTCGTTAATTAACAGAATGACAAGTACTGGTCCCACTACCAACCCCTGAGGGACTCCACTAGACACAGGCCTCCAACTAGACTCCATCCCATTGACCACAACTC
>VWZX01004249.1:64750-74967 GCA_013399015.1 Galbula dea
GCATCCCATCATGTCCCATGGATTTATGGATGTCCAGAGGGCTTAGCTGCTCCCAAACCCAGTTCTCCTCAACTAAGGAAAACTCCTCCGTTATCTTAACGTCATCTGGGGGCTCAGGGATCTGAGGCTTCTGAGGGCCTTCTCTACTAACAGTATAGACAGAGACAAAGAAGGCATTCAGTAACTCCACCTTCTATGGATCATTTGTCACCAAGGCACCCACCTCATTCAGCAGTGGGCCTACCCATTGCCTCTAGTGATAGTTTTTCCTGCAATGTATTTGCAGAAGCTCTTCCTATCATCCCTGACCTCCCTTGCAAAGTTTAATTCCAGAGAAGCCTTAGCTTTCCTAGTTGCCTCCCTACAACCTCTGACAACAGTCTTGGACTCTTCCCATGTGGCCAGCCCCACCTCTCATGATCTGTAGACTTTCTTCTTCCACTGTAGTTTGCCCAGCAGTTCCCTACTTAACGAAGTGGGTCTCCTGGCTCCCCTCCTCGATTTTCTACGTGTTGGGATGCTCTGATCTTGAGCTTGGAAGAAGTGGTCCTTGAATGTTAACCAACTCTCTCGGGACCCTTTATCTTCTAGTACCCTGTCCCATGAGATTTCCCCTACCAATTTCTTGAAAAGATCAAAGTTGGCCCTACTGAACTCCAGGGCTGTGATCCTACTAGACATTCTCTTCCTACCACACAAGATCCTGAGCCCTACCATCTCATGATCACTGCAGCCAAGGTTGCCCTCAACGTCTACCTTTCCAACCAGACCCTCCTTGTTAGTGAGTACCAGGTCCAGCAGCGCTCCCCTCCTAGGGGGCTCATCCACCATTGCATCAAGAAGTTATCATCAATGAACTGGAGGAACCTGCTGGACTGGGAATGGCTGGCTGAGTAGGCCTTCCAGCAAATATCTGGGGAGTTAACATCCCCCATAAGAACCAAGGCCTGTGATTGCAAGGCCACTGTCAGCTGCCTGGAGAAAGCCTCATCGGCTTCCTCATCCTGATCAAATCCTGTAAAAAACAGTATCACCTATGCTAGTTTTGCAAAGATCTTCAGCTATTTTAATATTTATATTCTAGATATGGTATAATCAAACAAGTATCTCACACTTTCTACCTGAAAGTACATATTTGATTTTCTGGATAAAGTTAAAAATCTGGAAGGTTATAGATATTTATGCAATGTATAAAAAAATCTGAATTTTTTTTAAGATAGATGAAAACAAACTGCACTAGAGTAGGCTTTCATGTCTGTCGTTTGTTTAGCCAGATGATCACCCACAGGCCATTTTTCTGATTACAGCCAGAATGATGTGTTGATGCTTATGTTGTTGCTTTATCTCTCCAGCTACCAATGTCTATTTAAATCGTAAGTCAATTTGCCATCAACTTCTGTAAACATCATTCTTGTCAGAACACCTACAATGAACTGCTGTACCACTCATCTAGTATTTTATTGATATCCTTTCCAGTACATCTGAAAACAAGCCAACCTCATAGTCCTATGACACTGACAGGGTTAGTGATGAAAGTCAACTTCTCAAAGTTCTTTTACTTTCTTTGCACGAGTTCTTCTGCTATCACCCTTAACTGTATACTGAGTAAAATGAGATGTTTCATGGTCTTAAACTGTCAACTGATGGTATAAATTAACCTATAGTGCCTCTTATCTCTGCTCTGGAGAGTTGGGCAAAGAAGAAATTTAATGAAATTCAACGAGGCCAAGTGTTCTATTCCTAAAATTTAGTAAGACTACCTTGTTTCTGATGCTAGCTGCAGATCTATAAAGCATAAACAACTGTGATGTAAGTTTTCATACACACTTTATTTAAACTCTTAAATTCTCTGAACTTCTCACAGTGCACTCTTCCAGGATCAACAGTCTGTCACCAGCTTGTCTGCAGGGAAAAAAATGCCTACACTGTCCACTAGAGCAAGGTAACCTGAATGCATTAATCCTTTTCAGAAATCCAAGTATAACTTCTCATCTTTCCATATTAACATGCTTAGCAGAAATCACATTTCCTTTTTTCATCATCATTGTGTTACCTTTGTTATACAACTGCTTCTAGCTCAGAGCCTCTAGCTTTGAACTTGCCTGTAAGAAGTGGAAAACAACCATCCTTCCCTTTTTTGTAAATCTTGGCATGAAGCTCCAGTATCTTCTCTGGCAAACCCTCACTGACATTTCCAAGCAACTGTTCTTTTGGCACTGAGTGCATACATTTTTATAAGCACAGCTTTTTTCTTCTGTCTACGTAAAGTACTTCCCCACTTTTGCTCTGAACAACCTCCAGATACAGAGATGGAGACAATATTGTTGCAAGAAAAATGGCAGCATGGTCACATACTCTGAGTAACTGCCACTCTCAGAATGATATAAATCACTGCTACCTATCATAATCAAATTATCATCTCTACATACATGTTATAAATATCCTACATACAACATATTACCCCACAAGACCTCCAACTTCTCATCCCATATCAAACGCCTCATTTATGCTAGAAGCAGCTGAAGAGCCTCGAAGCAACCCTGACACAATTTAATATAAATATACACATACACACATGTGTATATATATTATATATATATATATATATATATACAGAAACACATATACAGAAAAATTCCTTGCTTGTCTTTTACTGTCCAAACTACTAAAATTGCTCAACATGTGCATCCTGATTCTAGTTACCTTAAAGAACTAGAGCTGAAAAGAGCTCCAGCCATATCTACAAGCCAAGTCTGAATCCAAGAAATTTGGAGAAAACATTTTTTTAACTTAGGAACTCAGCTGTCAAGGGAGTAGAGCCAAGAGGCTCTAAGAAAAGTAAAGGGCAGAGGGTTGTGTACGCACTGTATGACACAATATGCCTTCTGTGAAAGAATTAGGGATTACAGGACAAAAAATAAATAGTTGTGTTCCAGCAGCTCCAGCATCCATACTGCATCCAGGCTCCTTCCATCTATCCATCTGAAGAATGAGATGAGACACATTACACTTGTTTCATGGAAACCTAGAGGAAAAGATCAACTGCTAGGAAACTTTTTCTACGCACCCAGAAGAAAGCAAGATAAGTAATAGCCAGCATGGATTTGCCAAGAGAAAGAAAACCTCATCAAATCAATTTAATTTCCTTCAACAGCCCAGGAACAGATTCTGTGGACAGAGAAGCAGCAGATGATTTCCCACATGCTTGATTTCAGCAAGGTTATTTTATATTGTTTCACATGCTCTCATAACTGATCTACAGAAGCATGATTTACATGAAACTACTTATTACGGAATGAGTACAAAATAGCTGGAGAACAATACTCAAAATGGTATCAGAGATTCACTGTCAAAATAAAAGAACATATTTTGCCAAGTTCCATGAAGCTCAATACTACGTCTGGTAGCAATCAATACTTCAGTTATTACTTGGACAATGAAACAGGAGAACTCTAGTCAACTTGCAAAGTGTATGAAGTTGAAGTGATAGCAAAGAACGGTAGAAAAGCAAACTTGAACTCAAAACATGGTGGAGAAACTACCTAAAAATGTAAGTTCTCTCCACCATGTATGGCTCTGAAAAAACAAATGCACAAGTAGAATGGGGGATAGATGAGCAGAAGCTCTAACTTCTAACATTAAACTTCCTTCAACTAAACACCCAAATCACATAACATTTATTTGCAAAATGACAACACAGAGCAGTTCACATACAAAGAACAGCACTATTTAAAGTGATCCTCAATGCCTCATGCAGTTGTGTATCAGCTTAAAACAATTGCTCTTCAGAAGTCAGCACAGTATCTTCTCCACACTTCCAGCAATATTGCAGGTTCTATACAGAACACGATAACTGCGAGGATGCAGCTCACTCCAACTCATCGGGAGACTGAGAGCATAACATACTGATCTGCCAAGTGCTTGTTCTACTGTTACTCTTCCCCTACAGCCCTGACAGTGATGTGCTAGAGACGGCCTCATCAGCCAGCAATGCAAGTTTGTTCCTAGAGTCACCACTGGCATCATGATTTGTCCATTCAATCATTCCATGCCAACCAGCAAAAACCTGTCTTCTTGCAGAGCTTCAAACAAATTAAACAAAACAAACCTAAAGCAACAACATCACCAACAAAAACATAGAAACACCCCACCTGATATCTGCCATACTACATCAACACCAACAAAATGTGTGAGTGAGCAGAGGTCAGACAGTGATAAAAACAGGGGAAATGGGTGTAAGCTAGAGGAGGGTAGATTTAGGTTGGGTACTAGGAGGAAGTTCTTCACTATGAGGGTGGTTAGACAGTGGAACAGGTTGCCCAGAGAGGCTGTGGAAGCCTCATCCCTGGAAGCTTTTAAGACAAGGCTTGATGGGGTCCTGGGTAACCTGATCTAGTGGATGGTGTCCCTGCCAGGCAGGGGGGTTGGAGCTAGATGATCTTTGAGGTCCCTTCCAACTCTGACAATTCTATGACTCTATTTTATGATTCTAAGACATAGATACAATCATTCACTCACATGATAGCTTCAGCTCACCCTCGTGGCTTGTCTCTCCTGCACACCACCAAGTCCTCCACAGCAGGACATATTCTATGGGCACATTTAATTGGTTTGTAGCCATTTCTGCTCTTAATTTTCTGACATAAGTTAAACAAACATGAGGTTGGAAGTTTCCAACAGAACTAGCACAGACACATACTTTTTTTTTTTTTTTTAATAAGATGCTTTCACTGTAGTGTCTTTCTGTCAGAGGACAGTCCAACGAACTCAGGGTTCAAGCATACAGCAGTATGTCAAAGAATTTATCAGCTAATAGTCACCAGAGGTTTTTCCAAAAAGACACCACTAATGTGACCCTAATGTGGCCTAAATATGACCCACAGAGCTTGTAACATCTTTTTCTTATGATACAGAAGAAGGTGATCAACTGCTGCAACCTGCCAGAGCAACCGAATGTGCCAGTATTAAGGATTTTGAAGGAGCAGAGTGCTTTGATGCTTGCTACTTAGCTTCAATACAATTTTAACTGTAACTAGAGGAGGAGGAAGGATAGCAAATGTTAAGTATTTCTAAAACCCAACCAGACAATACCATACAAAGTTGAAAAATGCATATGTAATAGAAATGAATGAAACTCCGTGTTCATGCTATATATATTCTAAAATCAGATGTGGAAGACTCCTCTTCATGTTTTCTCTGCACCCACCTGACAGACCATCAAACACCTGAACAACTCACTGCACTTTTGGGATCATTTTCAAATTCTGAACTCTTCTCTCACACTTTTTCTCTCAAGAATGGATTATTTCCTCTCTCTGTATTGCCCAAGTTTTAGCTGAGTACTAAGTAAAATATTATCTGTGTTCTTTCCCAACAGATAGGGTCATTTGCTGTATTTTCTTCTCACATCTGCTCTTAAATTCCATACAAAAATGTATGGCTGGACAAGCATATTTTATCCAAGGGGGATTAATATCCATTAATATTCTTATTATTGTGTCTGGTCTCAATTATTTTGCAGATGCAGTTCTCTGCATCTCTGCATCAATGTAGTTACTGGCTGTAATGGTACCACACTCCCCACCCCCATTCCCTGGCTGCTTATTCCCACTATTTCCTCCGAAATAGCTGTATAGAGGTCTTCTGACCCTGCACCAAGCAGTTGAGCATGCTACGACAGAAAAAATTCATGAGGGAAAGCAGGAGGGGAGGAAAGTAGCTTTTTGCTGGCTTAGCACAGTTAAATGGCTCATAAACAATTAAGTAAAAAGATGGTGATGGTGACGAGACCAGAGCAGCCAGCTCGGACTACTATTTCTAAGGGTAACAGTGGAAAAAGGTTGTCACTAGAAAGCTTGAGGAGCACTGGCTATTGTCTCATGCTTGTATCACAGTCCTTTTACAATCATCCCTAGGGCCAAAAGCTTTATCTCACTATTTGCAGTTGTTCATCAAGAAGACCCACTCCTTAGTGACTTTCACTGCCTGACTCTACTGCCATCTCCACCTATAAGTTTTCCTATTTCTATTGCTTACCAACTTGATTTTGAATGCCAGCAATGATCACAGTGAGCAGAGTAGAAACATCTCCCACCTCTAAAACTGCAGAAATCACTGGGAGACCTATGAAGATCATGTTGTCTAGCACCCAAGTTGAAGCACAACCAACACCAACACTGGATAAATGATTTCACTAACCTGCATAAGCATCTGTCACTGGTATAATGAAGGTGCTGATAAAAATGAAAGGAACATTATAAGAGCAAGTCCAAGGTCTGATCAAAGCGTATTTGAAAATGTAGCACAAAAGAGACTACTACAGGATGGAGCAGCCACAGCTGCAAGAGCTACATCCTGACTTCCACAGAGAACAGCCCAGGACAATGGCTATATATATCCGCTAAAATGGCCACAAACTAAAAGGAAATACTGCAGCATGGAAAGCAAAACAGTTGCAACTGCTCTTTGCTAAGGAAATGAGTTCCAAAATTTTCCAGCATGTGACATGCTAGAAACACATAGAGAACTATTGTTCTCTGCAAAGTGCAACAAAACTGATGGTTAGGGAAAAGAGATTCAACTTAGAGGAGCAGTATCAGGGTCAAAATGAAAAGTCCCATCTATATAACTCTTTGGAAAAGAAAGCAGAAATTTAATCCAGGAATTATATTGTCATTTGAATCTGGTTTTGATGTATTTTCCAAAGAAGAGAGCTATAGTCCATCCTGAAATATACATTTTTACAAATACGATGCCCTACTACAAAACAGCTGAAACTGCTCAAATCAAGAAGTACTTGAAATAATTTCATACTTGACCAGAAGACCTACAGCAACCACTTAATACTATTTTAAATTATCCTCTAAAACAGTGATAATTGACTCTCAGAAGTCCCCCTAAATTACCATGCTATTTTACTAAACAAGACTTGTAAAAGAATGTCTACACCACCAGACAACAGTGTGGCATACAGAAAAAACAAGCTCTGTATTACATATTATATAACTAGAATTATTGCAACCTTACCTTGCATCATTAAAAAAAAACCAAAGAAACCTTCAAGCGTTTCATAAACATTAGTAATAAAAAAAATAGGATACAAAATGGTTCTGGAGATCTAGTGAAGGAAAAGACGACAGATGATATAAAATGAGTTTTGAAACTGCAGCACAAATCTGTATGGTGAATTTTGGACTATCACCTTGCTCTAAACAGTAGCTCTTCTACTACCCTCCTCATAACCCCACACCTCCTTCGCTGTGTTATACCTCTTTCAAAAGTGAACATTCTGCTCTTTGCTTCACAGGGTCACGTGTTGTCTGATCACACTTGTGTTGATTGACGAGAAGATGAAACTTTCCCATCTTGAACAGCAAAAACTTCTGAACACAAAGCACTTTTGTTTCTCTTCTGGGTTTTTTTTAAAAGCTTCACACCTACCAGCTTTGCAGTGAAGCTATTGTGTTTCTGTCAAATCACTGCCTACTGTCATTAAAACTCACCATTACAACCCCATCTAGGATCAAGCTGATGAAGAAAAACTCAGTAGAGAACATCCTATTCAAAGACACATCTTCCCTAGCAGCAGAAATAACAGCCCAAAATTAGTTTCAGTGAAGTTCAATGCTTAACAATGTTTCCCACCCATTTAAACTATCACCCTTTCCCTTATGCTGTGCTTGAGCAAAAATCTCTCAGGTGTTTCTAGTTTAATGTATTTGAGGTATCACTGGCCCTCAAAACATTCAAAGCTGTATGGATCCTATCCATACATGTGAAAAACATTTAGTTCTTTGTCCAAAAACAGGGAAGTGTTTCACCCTTCCTAGGTGAGGCAGTTAAAATAAGTTATATAAGTTAAGTAAGTTCAAGTTAGTGACTTCTTCACAGGATTAGAAAGAACCCCAAATCAAAGCTGAATGCTGCAGAATGTTATCACTCACAGAATCCATGGTGGTTCTAAGGAGTGCTGCTGAAGCATGAACCATGCATTTGCCAAGGTGATGGATAAAAATATATTCTACTAGCACAGATACACAGCATAAATAGGAATCTGAATGGAAGTCATCATCAGCTTATGAAACATCATTTCCAATGATTATGTAAGAAATAATGGAGATGATGACAGGGGGAGTCCATCCCTGTATCTGTTATAAATCAATTTGAACTAACCTCCCACACTACCACAGATCTACCTGCCAAAAACTGTCAAAAACATATATCTTGTTCTTTAATATGCATGAAAATTGCTATGGAAATTTACTAGAGACACTGAATATCCAATATGGACCACACTAAGAAAGTATATTGCTTCTTTAAGAAGGAAGGCCATACCTGTTTTTTCCACCCATCACTGCACTGAAACAATTTATGTTAACAGCTCTGGAGAAGGTATCTAGCTCCCATTTAGGCTCTTTAGGCCTTCTGTGGCCTGTAAAGACATGGTATGCCCACTACTTGGTTTTCAACTTTGTGTAAGGGAAGCTCAGAACCTTTTATAATAAATAAACACTCACATATACACTAACAGTAGGGCAAAAGGGAACGCATGAGAAGATAGTCTGGCTTTTCTGTTGGGCTGGACTCCTGTACTAGGGAAAGGGAGAAAATGTGGAGGACCCCCAGGGTCAGTCTGAAGGAGGGAGAAGGCCAGGGAGCATATGGTTGTACTTTCCACACAGATGTCATATGGGAATGGAAGAGCTGAAAGTCTTCCAGGAAGAATCTATCTATGCCTTGTCTGCATTTCAAAAAGTAATATTCTGACCCCTGTCTGGAAACTGATCAGCAGTCAAAATAAACTACATGTAACTAATTCTGCCCTCTGACCCATACATTTGTGTTCACATCTGGAGAATGCCTGGTACTCCAAATAAACTAGTACAAACTGGAAATCTTTCAGTTTACTAGGAGTGCAGATATCAGTTCAGAGCAGAAACAATGGCCTAACATTTCTCCCATGGATTCCTCAGCCAAGCCCTCTAAGAAACTCACTAATCCCCAAAGTGGCAGATGTCCACTAGCAACACACATCTGAAAAAAAAATCTCCCACAAGAACAAAAATGCTGAATCCTCTTGATAAATACTTTGCATTATCCTATAGGAGTACAAACCTACTTTAAAAAAAATGAGCAGAGAAAAAGAAAACAAAAAATCCACCTGTAACTACTCATTTTAAATGTGAAAGGAAAGTGTATACATTACTGTATTTTCAAACTATGCTGACATGCCATTACACCTGGTACTCAGACAGAAAACCTAAATTGTTCTTGAATTCTTTGCTAAAAACATCACATTAATCCAACAAGTTATAGCAAGGAGAATTTCAAAGTATTGTCTTCAGGATTTGGATAATTTTATCTAGCTATTTTTGCAGAAAACTTGAATACTCTCAATTAATATTTTTGGTTATTTACTATCTGCAAAATAAATATCTGATCTATATTCAGATCTGAAACTTTTGGGTAGCCATTCCTCCAAGTATTACCCATGATTTGAAAAAAAACGGTGGGAAGTACATTTATCCAAGCAGCAGAGGAAAAGAAAACCAGCAGCATAGTGTTTATGTAGCACACAGGGCTCCATACTGAGAGTAACATTACATAGGTCTACATGACCCTTCTGGAGGAACAACATACCCAGGCTACCCCATACTAATTGTAATTCAGCTAGCAAAGGCAAAACAACATCAATGAAAAAAGGAAGGTCAAAGAGAACATCCCTCCCTGAAGAGCAAGAACGGCAAGCTAGGAACAACAGATCAGGAGAAGGCAGAGGTTCTCAACAACTTTTTTTCCTCAGTCTTCACTGGTAACCTCACTCCCAACACCTCCCAAGTTAGAAAGCCACAGGGTGGGGAACAGGGTGATGGAATGCCTCCTACTGTAAGTGAAGGTCAGGTTTGTGACCTCCTGAGGAACCTAAATGTAAATAGGTCCATGGGCCCTGATGAGATGCATCCCAGAGTCTTGAGAGAATTGGCCGATGTAGTCGCCAAGCCACTCTCAATAATATTTGAGAAGTCCTGGCAGTCAGGTGAAGTCCTTAGTGATTGGAAGAAGGGGCATGTTACTCCTATCTTCAAGAAGGGCAGAAGGGAAGACCCAGGTAACTACCGACCTGTCAGCCTCACCTCTGTGCCTGGGAAGATCATGGAGCAAATTCTCCTTGAAGGTCTGATAAGGCACATGGAGGACAAGGAGGTGATCAAGGACAG
>VWZX01004249.1:75350-94037 GCA_013399015.1 Galbula dea
TGAGACCTCATCTGGAGTACTGTGTTCAGCTCTGGGGCCCTCAACACAGGAAGAACGTAGACCTGCTGGAGCGGGTGCAAAGGAAGGCTACTAAAATGATCAGGGGGCTGGAACACCTCCCCTATGAGGGTAGGCTGAGGGAGCTGGGATTGTTCAGTCTGGAGAAAAGAAGGCTTCGGGGGGACCTAATAGTCACCTTCCAGTACCTGAAGGGGTCATATAGAAAGGCTGGGGAGGGCCTGTTTACAAAGGCCTGTAGTGATAGGACAAGGGGTAATGGGTTTAAATTAAGGAAGAGCAGGTTTAGATTGGATATTAGGAAAAAGTTCCTTACCATGAGGGTGGTGGAACATTGGAACAGGTTGCCCAGGCAGGTGGCTGAGGCCCCGTACCTGGAGGTGTTCAAGTCAAGGCTGGACAGGGTGCTTGGCAACCTGATTTAGCTGGACCCCCTCACTGTAGGGGGTTGGACTAGATGACCTCTAAGGTCCCTTCCAATCCTGATAATTCTATGATTCTATAACATGAAGTCCAAAACTTCAGCAACTGGTGTCAGTAGTAACAAACTGGTGCCTATTTGCCAATTTCCTTTACAGTGACACCTTAATTACTCTTGTCACTTAGGCATCATTTTTCCACTCCAGTAGGACACTTAGGGATATTGGTATGAATTTTGCACACAGAAAAAGCATGGAAACATAATAGGATAAAGTAATCTAAAAGTCCTTATTAATAAAAATAAAGTCTTTATTAATGACTTGGACAGAGGTATTGAGTGCACCCTCAGCAAGTTCTCAGACGACACCAAGCTGAGTGGTGTGGTTGACACACCAGAGGGGCGAGATGCCGTCCAGAGGGACCTGGACAGGCTTGAAAAGTGGGCCTGTGAGAATCAAATGAAATTCAACAAGTCCAAGTGTAAGGTCCTGCATCTGGGTAGGAGCAACCCAAGATATGAGTATAGGCTGGGAGAAGAACTCGTTGAGAACAGCCGTGCAGACTTGGGGGTCATGATAGACGAAAAGCTGGACATGAGCTGGCAATGTNTTAGTACCTGAAAGGGGATTATAAGGCAGAAGGAGAGAGACTTTTCTCCTGGTCTGACTGCAACAGGACACAAGGGAATGGCTACATGCTGAAGGAGGAGAAATTTAGGCTGGAGATTAGAAGGGGGTTCTTTACCCAAAGGGTGGTGAGGCACTGGAACAGGTTGCCCAGAGAGGTTGTGGAGGCCCCATCCCTAGCAGTGTTTATGCCCAGGCTGGATGTGGCCCTGGATGACCTGGTCTAGTGCATGTGGCGTCCCTGCCCATGGCAGGGGGGTTGGAACTAGATGATCTTTAAGGTCCCTTCCAACCTCAGCCATTCTATGATTCTATAATTTAAGTACCATAAAGGTAAACCATTCTTGTGGCAGCAAAGGCTAATCCATACCAGGCCACAGTAGTGCAATAATAGTGAGATCAAGAGAAGTGATTATTTTGTTCTACTTTGTATTCATAAGACCCTATCTGGAGTTCTGACTCCAGTTTGGACCTCCAGTACAAGACACCCATCCACAAACTAAAGGGAATCCAGTAGGGCCTGTAAGACAATTAGGGGGCTAAAGCATACAGCAGATGACGACAGTCTAAGGAAATTGAACTTATGTGGTACAGAGAAAGATGGGGGGGGGGCAGCTTCCATTATCTAAAGGGCATTTAGAAAAGCCTGGAGACTGCAACTTGTTCAAAATTCTGCACAGACTTTAAGAAAAAAAAATTTCCCACAAGACCAATTAGGCACACAGGCAGGTGTTAGAGGCGAAGGACTTTCCCTCCTTGAGGACTTCCTAAACTGGGCAAAACTGCATGAAAATCTGATCTAACATTGAAGACAGCCCCTGCCTTTCAGCAAAGGTTAGCAAAATGACCTCCAGAAATCCCATCCAATCTAATTGTTTCCAAGATTCTGAGAAACAAATGACTTAAGAAACTAAAAGTTATTAAAAACAATGTAAGCCAGTTGTAGCTCAACTGCGCCAGTAAGAACAAGAACACACAGACCGGTTGCATAGCCTTTCTTCCCTTACAGTACAGTTCTATAAAGCAGTTTCTTCTGTGCTGTAAAGAGATAAGCACATATTTAATCTACTATTTAAAACGATCTACTAATTAGATCAGAAATGGATCTGACACGGGAATAATTACGGTTTCAAAGTTGGTTTGTGACCACATCATGGTCTCAGGTGATCTGATTCCACAGTCTTACTTATAAATCTTAGATGCTCAAGATCTGTGCTCTGAGCAGCGGATGCTCTTTGGAAAAGTAAGGTCTTAATATATGTTCATATAGAGGACTTCAACGATGCAGTCTCTAAGAGATGAAGAGATATGCTCTTCCCTTTTCTATGGGCAAACTTCACGTGCAACAAGAAGGATAGGATATACTATTTAAGCTGATTATCTAACCATATTTTTCAGCTGAGACTGTAACATAAAGTCTCTTATTTCCAATTTCTGGCATGCAAAACTAGCTGTTCACATCATATTCTCCTATTGTACCATTGACAGTATCACTTGAATTGGGTCCAGCTAAAGGATATGATAGATTATGTAACTACTCAAGTCTACCAGGTTTTTCCCTTTTCCCCCTCCATTTGGAGGATCAGTGTTTGGGATACTTAAGAGGCTCAAGTCCCCTCTATGCTACAGAAATAAAAGTATTAAGCTACAATAAGATCTTCCAGCTATCAGCATTTATAACTAGAGATATAATTACAGACTATTAAAAAAACCTCAAACTATAAAGTGCTGCATCTCCTTCCCAAAAATCAAACCTACTCTGTTTTGAAGAAGCTTCAATAATTGAACTGTTTTCCTTTGCACATGGCCTATAACTTGCAAGCCTTTTTATACTCTTCCAAGGAAGATCCAGCTGTATGTTCCTACAGTGCATTTTTTTTCATAACAGTCCTTCAAACTAGGATGGCTGGAAAACTGTATTATCCCTGATTTTCTTCCAAAAATGATTCCATCTGAGCTCTCCAGCTATGACTAAAATAAAGAGACTCCAATTCCAAACTCACAAAGATATCCAGTGAGACACTATCTTCAATTCTAAACACAACAGGCAAAGTTCTGCTTTATCCCCACTCATTTTTTCCTTTGCTGTTACTGGAGATATCTCCTTCCTTGCTGTCAAGCCATGACAGAAAGCTTCTGCTTCGATGTACCTCTCCCCATTGTGACCAACACTTGTCTTGCACTTCAGAACAAAACTTACTACCTTGATCTTTCAGTCACCCAGCGAATGCAGGATGACATTTAAGATCTGGGGGAGGGAATTGAACATAACAGCAAATCCCAAGTATGGAGTAAGCAAAAAGTGCCCAGGGAAGTAACCTAAATGAAAGTACCAGGGGAAGAAGAAAAGAAAAAAACAGGGCGAGAAACAACTAACTACTGTTACAGGTCTTAATTTGAGAATAAATATTGCATTTTTTCTCCACACCAAAAACATAAGAGGCTTTGGGTTTTGGTCACATGTGCTAATGGCAAACGGGATTTTTATTTTTAATAATTCTAACTCAAACAGAAATTTGGCACTCCTACATTAAAAAAAAAACCCCAACCCAACAACCCTGCAAATGGTAGACAAACGTTCAAAGCATTCTTCAGACCCTGAGTGTTCTGTGTTATTCCCCAAGAAGGTCAAACTCTGTATTCTGAAAAGACAGTTGCTAAGTTTGGTCATGATTCGCCCAATATAAAATGCAGAATCAACACAAAAGCAGGATAGTTACACCCCCAATGTTAACTGGGCATGCCATTCTCTGTGAGCAAGGGGACCTTTGCAGTTCCCAACTATCTCACAAAAAGAAAAAATGAAATATAGAATGGATCCATGAGACCCTTCTTGTACCCAACAAGAATAATTTCCAAACTTAGGAACGAACACTGTAAACCTAATGGACAAAACACATTCTGTCTGTGCAGAAAACTACATGTACCTTTTATGATGTTAAAGTATGCCAATTTAGCAAGACAGAGCTCATCTTCAGTACTTGCCCATTTACTGCTCTCAGTATACAAGCCTAGCCTGAGAACTGCACTGCTATTAAGAGTATTTCTTGTGTGTAGTGAGGAAAATGCAATCACATGTTCAGCTTTTAGTCTTGCACTGCTCCCCTCTGGGAACACAGCATTCTGGCATGAGAACCCTTTATGTCATGTTTTAAAAGGAATTTCTCTACCTCCACACAAAGCAGTTTATGCCTATTGATACTGCTCACCCAACATGCACTGAACCAATAAAGTTCAATCTTGCTGCCTGAGCAGAATTTGGCATGGGGAACATCTCATCTCCCTCAGATAAAGAGCTTTACATGTTTTGTAATGTTTTTAATAGCAGTTGCTGGACAGAAAACAGGAAACAGCTGGCTAGTCAATTACACTTTTAATTAATGTTTCCTTTGATAAGCTGATACAGATTTAAGAATCCATTAAATGTGATGAACTTGTTAATTTTTCAACAAATTACTTCAAGCTCTCCTGTGAGATGTACAAAGATGCATATAGCACAGTAACATTTCTAATATAGTAACTACAAAAAGTGTTAAAAATTATGCCCTGTATGCATATGAGATACAAAAATTTCTTTCCACTGCCATATTCCTGTAATTAAGAGTGGGACATTTTAACCACAAATAGGCTACCCACCTGGGTTTAACATTCTATATAAAGATAATACAAGTGAAAAGGTAGGTAAGTCATCTTTCTATGGCTTAATTTACCATGTAACATACAGATACTATACCCTGTATTTTTCATACTACTGTTTTGCTGGGATTTATGATCAATGAGCCAACAGCAAAAAGTTAGTTCAATTATTTGACAAATGGAAAATGTATTAGAAGGAAACACATGAAGGCACTATAGACTTAATGGTACACTTTAAGAAACTGAAAAGCAGTTCAGGATTCAAAACTGAAACTCACTTTATCTCATGTTTACATTTTGGAGGCCTTGTATTTGAGTGAATGCTCCCTCTGGCAATGGTTCAGGCCATAATATAATTTTCAATACCACAAGGCTGCATACCATCTCTGTAGAACTGAACACAAAACAGAAGTGGCAGAGGGGTTTTTTTGGTAGTGGTGGTTTGGGGTTTTTTGTTTTTGTTTTTTTAAAGATTAAAACTGATTAAAAACCCCCCAGTATCTTAACTTGACTGGCAACTAACATTAACTTCTTTGATTTTGTAAGTCAAGACTCAAGGAGACTGAAGAATAAAACTTCTACTATTACCAAGAAATGAAACACAACATTGGAGAGAATAGAAGGATGAAACAGTGAAGTGAAACTGTTTATTTTTGTCAGTTAAAGGATTTCTGCACACAAGATACACTGCCTTCTTTTTGTTCAGTTACTGTATTTTAAAATACACAAAGCTGCTGGCATAACTTACTGAAATCTGTCCACAAAGAACATTCCTAAAAGACCCACAAGAATTCCCTTCACCTAGCTTACTATAAAAGGTACAAGGTACTAGTCTACATTCTACTCATAACGAATTATGAGATAGAAGCCTCTGAAAAGTATGACTTGCACCTAAAACACTACGTATATCGACCATTTTTTCTTTTTTTTTTTTTTCTTTTAATTTATCACATCACAGAGCACAGCACTCACACAACTAAGAATACTGCCTGGCTGCCAACTCAAACTGACATAGATTAACACAGCCACCAAACACAACAGTCCTGCTACACTAAACATCTTCATTTTTATCTCTCTCCCTTTGCACTGGCGTAACACTTGTACAACTATATAGTGAATTGAGACAAAAACCCGAAGCAGTCAAAAATTTACCCAGAAAGTACCAATGACCATAATAGTTCTTCACCTGTTCCAGTTACCTGCTGCAGTTCACCATAAAGCCACAAAAACTTCTGTACTGAACATATGAAAGGGGCCATGGCATAGCAGAAACAATTGCTCTTCACCCACCAATACCACTGAAAAGTTACTAATGGCACTCTGTTCTGCAGTTCCTTTCCACAGTATGCAAAAATCAAAACATATTACTTTTTACTTAATAACATTTGATAATATGCTAATTACATACCACATTATGATTAAACTGCTATGCATTAATTCATTTTTGTAACATCAGGAAGTTACACAACAATTCTTTGTTAGTTTGTCTGAGGACGCTGCTTTTCCCTCAAATCCCTTCAGAGACATAATACCAAGATTCAAATACAACTCCTCTGTGATCAGTAGCCCTTTCATTTGCCTAGTAGATTCCTAAAATAAATGCATGCATCTTAACTCGGTAGTCATGGATTCCTCTCTAACAACTACTGCTTTCCCTTCAGTCTTTCCCCTTCATTTTGGGGAGTAACACACGTGGAAATAACTCTGACACACACATTGTCTTTGAATCTACAACATGAGAAGGCTAGAACAACTCTAGAAGTGCAATATACAGTGATAGTAGAAATGTAATGGTTAGTCCTTTTACCTTAGAGCTGAGCTGGTTTGTCTCATCACAGTCCTCACCCTTTGCTTTTTCTGTTCAAGACGATCCATCATATTTCAAAGCCCTGCATTCACACAAAGTTACAGAGCTCTTCTCTGCCTATCTTGCATATTACCACCAAGGTCACCACTTCAAACCCAGTACCTGCCTAATGGACTGTATGAAATGCAAGGCTCTGACAAAGCATAGACTATATGATTATATTAATTATACAATTATATTATATAGATTATATTAATCTATAAGATTATATGTGTATCCAGGCACAGCATGCCTGGACTGAATAAAATAAATGTATTTATTCTATCTAATAAAAACATCTGTGCTATACAAGATAGTCTAAAACTAGGGATCTTAACCAACAGCTGCTTGCCTTTCTCGGGATTACAATTTTTTTTTTTAATTTTATTTAATATATTTGGTAGTTTCTACTCTGCCACGGCTCACAAAATTACATTATGATTTTCAGCAATAAACGGCAAACAGATTCCAAAACATGAATTCCAAAAAATACTTAAATATAAGTTAACCATAATTGCATTCAATTATGATACTTATGAAAGCATTTCTTTATTTAAGCAACCCAAAGGCACTCGAATTCAAGTCAAGTCTGTGGTTTGTATCTGGCAGTGTCTGAAATATGACCCACGTTTAATTTCTTATGTTCTGATTAGATAACTAAATGTTTAACTGCTCTCTTTTCCATTGCCAGTCCTCTTCAGCTTAGCTTCATGAATGCTTTCTACATCTTGATGACTTTTCACACTTTCAAGTCATAAAACAGTTACACACTCTCTAACAGCAGAGAAGGACTCCTTCTTGCAGCCTTCTCTTTGCCAACCTGTGTGAGAAATCTAGCAAAAAGGAGCAGCATCCTTGGTCTATGCTGGCTATGCAGCTCCCTATGCTACATTCAATTCCTGCTCTTCAAACTTGAAGGCTGGCACAAACACATAGCTGTTAGTTGAACCTGGCTGTAAAACACCCACTCAAAAGAGGAATAAGTGGTCTGCAGCATCTTCTAGGTCGACTGATAATTTTCTTTGGCCCAGTCTAAATGCAAGTTAATATATAATTACCTTGGCAATAATGCTGCTGCACACAGAACTAGATCCTTCTATGAGCTTTGGTGGAGACAATAAACTTTATCAAAAAGCACATTAAACAACTTGTCTGGGAAAATGGATGCTCCTTCAAATTCAGTTATAAAAGAGAAGTACAGTTATCATTTAACAGTCTTCCTTTGTTATAGATTATTTTTTTAAGCTGACTCTAAGCCAAAGAATATTGTTCAGGCTATTTTTCTTTTTACAGCTACAAATCATTCATAAAACAGACTTTTCTTATAGGCAAGGAGTTCACAAAACCCGGGACAGCTCATGCATATATAGGTTAACTGCCTTACATATGTATATACTTTCATCTAGATTAACTCAAAGCACAAATCCTTAAATTAATGAAGACAATTAATTAATGAGACAAATAAATATATTTTTGACAAGGCAACAAGGAACATCAAGTATACTGTATCTGCAATATATATAGAATTCTTTATGATGAGGCTTCTCCACTTCAAGACGTAAATCCATGTGCTATCTTTTCAGACAACTAAAAGAGTTTAACACATTAATTAATACTGTAAGTACAGATTTCTGACAGCTACACAACTGTTCTTGGTAAATTAAAGGCTTCTTTTTTCAGCCTTTCTCTCTTCCTACTTCCCTTTCTGTCAGATGCATCAAGAATTTAATGTTTTGTATAACAAATACAACACTGGCCTGCGAATCGATTTGACGGGTGGTCTACTTGGTGGATGAGGAATTGGCTGGATGTTTGCATCCAGAGGTAGTGGTCAACCGCTCAGTGTTCAGGTGGGGATAAGTGATTAGTGGTGTCCCTCAAGGGCGCATATTGTGACCAACACTATTGCACAGTGGAACTGCGTGCACTTGCAGCAAGTTTGCAGCTGGCACCAAGCTGAGTGATGTGGTTGACATACCTGAGCAATGGGATGCCATTCCAAAGTACCTAGAGAAGCTTGAGAAGTAGGTCTATGAGAGGCCTCTATTTGAACCTCTTGAGGTTCACCGAGCCCAAGTGCAAGGTCCTGCTCCTGGCTCAGGGCAGTCCCCACTATCAATACAGGCTGGGGGATGAAGGGATTGAGAGCAGCCCTGTCAAGAAGCTCTTGGGAGCCCTGGTGGATGAAAAGCTGGGCATGACCTGACAATGTGCATTCCTAGCAGGCCAACCATCACCAAAAGAATCACGGCCAGCAGGTTGTGAGAGGTGATTCTGCCTCTCAACTCTGCTCTCATGAGCTCCTACCTGCGGTACTGCATACAGCTCTGGAGTCCTCAGCACAAGACAGACATGGACCTGTTGGAGCTGATCCAGAGGAGGCCACAACAATGACCAGAGGAACACCTCTCCTACGAAGACAGGCTGAGAGAGTTGGGCTTGTTCAGCCTCGAGAAAAGGGGTCTCCAAGGAGACCTTATTGCGACCTTTCAATACGTAAAGGGCCCTATAAGAAAGATGGGGACAGACTTTTTAGCAAGGCCTGTGGTCACAGGGCAAGGGCTGGATGGTTTTAAAACAAAAGAGGGGAGATTTATACTGGATACAAGGAAGACAACTTTTATGATGAGAGTCGTGAGACACTGGCACATGTTGCCCAGAGAGGTGGAACATGCTCCATTCCTGGAACTGTTCCAGGTCAGGTTACCTGGGGCTCTGAGTAACCTGATCCAGTTGAAGACAACCCTGCTCACTGCAGGAGGGGTTGGGGGGGGGAGGTGCTGGACCACACTTTTAAAGCTCCCTTCCAACCCGAATTATTCTATATGATTGTTTGAATACCAACTTGCTCTTCAGTATGCTCTTGGCTCTTCCTCAGGCTCTAACAAGAGGCATTTAGTAAAAACAGAAATTCATAGCCCAAAAGCAGTATATGACATGCAGCGAGATGAAGTACAAAAAAAACAGTGAAGGTGTCCAGGAAGGTTATCATTTTGTCTCAGGACACAGCACTTCACCTGCACATATGAAAGATAAAGAAAGGCAGAACGGTCTGATTTATGTCCTCCCTAGGATGGTTTCTGAAGAGCTACTGCTGCTCTTTCCATCTTAAGGCCCCTGTCAGGCATGACTTTGTATAAGTGTATGTAGCAGAAAAGAACAGCACCAAGCAGTTTGTTGCAAAGAGCGTCTGAAACCTTGCTGAAGGTGGGGACAAGGGCACCCCAGAGACAGGAAACAAAAGGGGAGAGGCAGGAAGAGGTGGCAAAGACTCAAGAAAGCAGGTAGCATAGGTGTAAAAGAACAGGAAAGAAGGGATGGAGGGGCAGCCAGTTATCTTCCATCTGATAAGAAGCAAGAGAGACAGGCGTAACACAAAACAGGAAGACAAACAGATCCAAGTATATTCGCTAGAAATTATTTTTACATATGTGCATCTGACTCTACAGAAAGATTCATGCATGTGAACAAAAAGCAAATATACATACACTAAATCTTTTTACTTTAAAAAATACTGCATTACTCAGCTTTGCACTGGAAGAGTTAATTACTAGAGGAATGATTACAAATTCTTGACGAACTCAAAAAATATCCATGTAAATTTAGAAGCAAACAAACACAGATTTCTAAGAATCATTTTTACTATTCCAAATTCACAGAGGATGAGACAGTGCTTAAAGCAGGCTCTTCACAACTCAAATTTATTGAAAGCCTCTTACCTACACCATACATCAAAAAGAACATCTGCTAAAAGAGACAAATGCTTTAAGCCAGTCAAGCACGAAATTAAACTGTTAAAGATAGCCTGAAAGATAAAGCTTGTTCCCTTTTGCAGTTCAGTAGACTGATAGCACATAAAAGCTCATTTCAGCTGCATTTTCTTCAAAATTAAGAAAATTAATATATTCCAGTTTTATGAAAAATAAATATATTCATGGCCCTTCTCTCTTCCCTAACTTAGGAGGCATTAAGAACCACCATTACAAGAGCATTATTCTTCTCCTCATTCTATTATCACTGCTATCTGCATGCCAAACATGCAGTTTCACTCTTTCTCCCTCACATATTTGTTTCACATCACTACACTGTTTTCATTAAAGTTGCTGATTTTCTAACTCCCAAGCACTAACAATGAGGGAAGAACACACAACTCATGTTCTAGTTTGAAGAGCAAGTTAGCATCAGAGATACATATTCTGCTTCATAGTGTGTCAGCTACTCCACAACAGATCAAACTGTACACATGCATTTACCATTTCAAAGGTCCAGTTAGATTACCTGAAAACGCAGAACATGCACACTGAAGTTACCATGGACCAACCAATGTGCAGGACAGCCTAGAGTATTGAGTTACAGTAGCAAAGAACTGATGTAGCTGGATCCCTCAAAAAGGATTTTACTTTAATTCAAAACTCACTTTCAGTCTAAATAGAGTTGCCAGTTATGCCCAGGGTTTGACTATTTATAAGAAGAAAAGCCACTTACCTTTTGTTCTGGTCACCTCAAAGAATGTAAACTAACAGCTGATTTACTATAAAGACTCAGCACTCCATAGTATCTGAGCAGTTAGTTACCAGGACATTCAACACTTTTGCAAGTCATTTATATCTGTACTTTAACATAGTTGAGACAACATTCAGTTCTAAGTGTGTGCCTGTGCACATGCTTTCCCTCCTCTCACTTCAGTAAGCTATACAGTTTCTACACTGACAAGAATTGTACCACTCTCCAATTTAAATCTCTATTAACTTACCAGCAAAGCAAAAATCCATTAGTAAATGTTCACTTCTCTGGATGGTAACTGCATTATCTGAAAACTGGAAATTAACTTATTATTATTATTTGTCTGGTTTTGAATAGAGCAATGAATTCTGTCTCAAGTTAAAAAAAAATTCAAATATAAATGAAAACTCTTCCTTCAAATTAGTATTATTGAACTTGGGAATTTACTATTCTCTACAAAGTCATTTAATGCACCACAATTATTTTCCTCACAGAATCACCGAGGACTGGAAGAGCTGGAGGGACCACTAGAGATCATCTAGTCCAACCCCTTCTGTCAGAGCAGGTTTGGAATGTCTCCAGAGATGGAGACTCCACCACCTTCCTAGGTAGCCTGTTCCAGTGCTCAACCACTCTCAAAGCAAAGAAGTTCCTCCTTATGTTAACATGGAACTTCTTGCGTTCCAGTTTGTGCCTGTTACCTCTTGTCCTGTCACTAGGAGCCACTGAAAAAGGACTGGCCCCATTCTCCCAACACCCACCCATTAGGTATTGATAAGTATTGATAAGGGGTCCCCTCTGTCTTCTCTTCTCTAGGCTAAACAGCCCCAGGTCTTTCAGCCTTTCCCCACAACACAGACATTCTAGTTCCCCTATGATTTTTGTAGCCCTTTTCTGTACCCTCTCCAGAACTTCTCTGTCCTTCTTGAACAAGGGAGATCAGAACTGGTTACAGTACTCCAGATGTGGCCTCTCTGGGGCAGAGCAGAGGGGGAGAAGAACCTCCCTCGACCTGCTGGCTACACTATTCCTGATGCACCCCAGGATGCCATTGGCCTTTTCGGCCACAAGGGCACAATGCTACCTCGTTGTCATCTTGTTGTCCACCAGGACTCCCAGGTCTTTATCCACAGAGCAGCTTCCCAACACATCAATCCCTAACCTGTCCTGGTCCATGGGGTTATTCCTCCCCAGGTGCATTACCCTACACCTGCCCTTGTTCAATTTCATAAGGTCTGTTTCTGCCCAACTCTCCAGCCTGTCCAGCTCACACTGGATGGCAGCACAACCTTCTGGATTGTCAGCCACTCCTCCCAGTCTTGTGTCATCAGCAAACTTGTTGAGGGTACACTATCTCTTCATCCAGGTCACTCATGAACATATTAAACAATACTGGACCTAGTATTGACCCCCAGAGAACACCACTCATTACAGACCTCCAGCTGGACTCCATACCATTGATCACAACCCTTTGAGCTCTGTTCTTCAGCCAGTTTTCAATCCACCCCTCTGTCCATTCACCTAACCCACACTTCCTAAGTTTGCTCATGAGGATGCTGTGGGAGACAGTGTCAAAAGCCTTGCTGAAGTCAAGGGAGACAACATCAACCACCTTCCCTTTATTTATCCATCCAGTTATGCCTTCACAGAAAGCATATTAGTCAAATAAGACTTGCCCTTAGTAAATCCATGTTGACTACTTCTGGTAACCCTCTTTTCCTCCACATGCTTTGAGACGATACTCAGAACAAGCTGTTCCATTACCTTTCCAGGGATGGAGGTGAGGCTGACTGGCTTGTAGTTTCCTGAGTCCTCCTTCTTGCCCTTTTTGAAGACCAGGGTGACATTGGCTACTCTCCAGTCCTCAGGCACCTCGCCAGTTCTCCAGGACCTTTTCAAAGATGGTAGAGGGTGGCCTAGCAATGACATCTGCCAGCTCTCTCAGCACTCACAGATGTATCCCATCAGGACCCATGGACTTGTGAATATCCAGTTTATTTAAATGTTCTCTAACCTGATCCTCCTCTACCAAGGGAAAGTATTCCTTTATCCAGACTTTCTCTGTTACTTCTAAGGTCTGGGATTCCTGTGGGCAGTCCTGAGCAGTAAAGACAGAAGCAAAGAAGGCAGTCAGTAACTCTGCCTTCTCTGCACCCTCTGTCACCATGGCACCTGCCTCATTAAGCAGCAGGGCTCACATTTTCTCTAATTTTCCTTTTACTTCCAAAAAAAGTTGAAGAAACCTTTCCTGTTCACCTTGATATGCCTATTCAGGTTTAATTCCAAGGAGAGCTTGGTTTTTCTTGTTTCAGCCCTGCATACACTGATAATACTTTTGTAATCCTCCCAACTGGTCACAGATATCTAGAGAATATTAGTTATCACTAATTGGTTTCTCTCACGCCCTCCTCTCCCTAGGACCATGACTAGCAGCACTTCAGCATGATGGCGCCACCTGCTGGACGACAGAGTCATAGACCTCCAGGCTCCCATCTGCACTTGCAATTGCAAGCTTCAGGACCATTCCCTAGCTGAGGAACTTCAACAGCTGCCGTGAAAAGCCAACAGTATATAAATACATACCGAGAGGAGTAAGCAAGTAACATCATAACGGCCAGAGTGAACACTAAACAGTAGAAGGAATTACTTGTCACCTCCTGCCGTTTCTGATCTATACTATAATAATAAATCAAGTAGGTGCCAAAACACGAAAAACACTGAAGTTTTAATTTTCCTGCTTCTTTCAATAAGATGAGTTTTTTTCTAATTAAAAAGTGCATTTTTCTTGACAGTAAAAAATTGTGCAAGCATCAACATCAATAAAACTACTCTCCATTTAAAAATTTCTGGCTCAAATACTGGAAAGAAAAAGAAAGTCAAAACCATTAATATCATTGATCAGTGAAAAAATGCCACTGATAACCTCTGAACAGAGCGCATCTTCCATGCTGCTTGCAATCACATGTAAAATAATGTGCCTTTGAACAGTAAGAACTGCTGGGGAAGCTCATCAGGGCACAAATTTTTGCTTTTGCCTGGAGGAATTTACAGAAACACAGATGCTAGAAAAAGCCTGAAAAGGCAAGCTGTTACTGTAACAAGCAATGTTAACATAGAATCCTAAAAATTGCGCGAGTTGGAAGGGACCTTAAAGATCATCTAGTTCCAACCCCCCTGCCTCGCAGGGACACCTTCCAGTACATCAGGTTGCCTAGAGCCCCATCAAGCCTTGTCTTAAAAGCTTCCAGGGATGGGGCTTCCACAACCTCTCTGGGCAACTTCTTCCACTGTCTCACCACCCTAACAGTGAAGAACTTTCTCCTAATGCCTAATCTAAATCTACCCTCCTCTAGCTTACACCCATTTCCCCTGGTTCTGTCACTATCTGACCTCCTAAAAAGTCCCTCACAGCTTCCTTGTAGGCCCCCTTCAGATACTGGAAGGCCACAGGAAGGTCTCCTTGGACCCTTCTCTTCTCCAGACTGAATAAACACAAATCTCTCAGTCTGTCCTTGTAGCAGAGGTGCTCCAGTCCTCTGATCATTCTCGTGGCCCTTCTCTGGACTCGCTCCAGCAGCCCCATATCCCTCTTGTAATACGGGCTCCAGAACTGGATGCAATATTCCAGGTGGGGTCTCACAAGAGCAGCGTAGAGGGGGAGAATCACCTCCCTCAACCTGCTGGCCACACTCCTCTTGATACAGCCCAGGATACCATTGGCACTTTGGGCTGCAAGCACACACCAGCAACCCCAAGTCTCCTTCCTCAGGGCTGCTCTCAAGCCAACATGTTTTATCTGATATATCATCCAGGTTAACGAAAGTGCTCTGTGCTGCAGTTAGATACAGTGCTTTGCAACTGCCTTCCCACATTTTTCTAGTGACAACTCTACACGCATAATGGAACAGTAATTTCATCTAAAGGATGCCATATGTCTGTGTTGTGTCCCAAACTGTGAAGGGCAGTAAGGTAGGTAATGGCAAATGAGAATATTTTACACATAAACAATCTGTCAAAAGAGACTTAAGCCCTATGCTTCCCTCCCTTGAAACACTAGAGGAGACAATAACGAACTACAACATTGAGAAAAGCACATTTCATGGCTTCAGCAAGATTTAACTACAAAAAAAGAAATCAATCCAACAATTCTTACAGGTTATTTAATGATTTAATAACACTGTTACATTATCTATTTTTCCCCCTCTCTATTCAAAACAAGTGAGCTATGACATGGCCAATATTCTTCAAGCGGCTCTCCATACAGTTGGGTGGCCCAGGCCATGTGTTGGGTTATTAGAAGTCAAAAAAGCCCTTTAGTCAGTAAACATCTGCTCAGTGATGCATTTGTTTTCTCTATTTACAGAAAATAGCTCACATGCTGGTTTTGTACTTTGCTTTTTTCCTGCTTCAAATTCAACTACTTGTAACTTCCATTTATACAAAGCATTCTCAAGATGTTCGTCACAGCTTGCCTTTCACTTAAAAATCCATGAGAATGTTACAAGCTATACAAAACATGTAACTACTGGTTTTTAGGATTACCAATTCTCTAGATACTTTTCACTCCTCTGTTCAGCAATTTCACTGGAAACACTGTTTGCTCGTGCTGTAACCATTTGGTGTCTTGGTTTTCCCACTCTAAGCCTTCCCTTTCTTGATAATCTACAAACCCTACGAGCTGAGTTACATAAATACATGGATATAACTGCTCCCCATTTGAAAAAAAAAATATCCTCAGATTTAACTACATATAAGTGTCCTCTGATCCAACAACCAAGAGCCATATGAAAAACTGGAAGCACTTTATATTCATCTACAACTGAGTTCATTCCAACTGAGTTTCTACTCCTTGACTGATGACATAAATCCATAACTTTATCCATGTCAGCAACTAGCAATGAATAGCACTACTGACCAATGCATGTAATGGATTGGCTACAGCTCACTCCTATATCCTTTACAAGTTAACCTTATAAAGACAGTTCTACTTCCCATTTCAATGAACTCAAAGCACTGCTGAATTCTACTACAGCACCATATGCACTCAAGCAAAAAAGTCAAAAGACTTCTCTTATTTTTGACTTCTGATGTACTACAATAGGGGAGCAGGATGACAGGAAACAACCAACCAGCAATCAAATATCCCCAAGAGGTATGCCACACTTAATACTTTGGTCTGGTAAGAGACTGACAGGGCTGAAACTAGAGAGTACTGTGGAGCAATGCAAATACCCAAGGGACCACAACTGATGAAGTTAAAAGGCAGAAGTCACTGCTAAAACAAAGGGGACAACAGCACCGCACTGACTTAAGAGTAAGCAGAAAGAGCTTCAAATGTTATTTAAAGAGGTCCTTTAAACATAAAGAAAAAAGGCCTGCATTACACCTAGTGATGGAGGATCAGCTACTTGAAGGATCTGGCCCAGAAGTAATTTGATTACACCAGCAAGCAGGGAAGATGCTTTTCGTACTCAAAGGATTTGAAACAGAAGGGAACTCCGGGGAGCAAAGTCCAAGCCAAAGACAATACTGCAGTACTCAAGCAAAACCAGAAATGCCATAATCAGAAGGAAAAAAAAAATCTTAGATATATAACAGGGGAACAAGTAGGTCAGCTACCTACAGCCTGAACAATGCTGTGCATGATGGAGGTTGTGTCAAATCTGTATCCCCAATTACAAGTCCAAGCTAATAAAAGGAAGACATAAGCTCTGCAAACAGAATCAAGTGAAATATCTGTGGGCACAGATGAGAGGTTAGTTATTCTATCACTCTGGTTTTAGATTGTTGGCCAGACATCAAACAAGACACATAAAAACATCAAAACAGTGCAGCCTGGGGTGAAATAGTACTTTAGATTGAAAGTGAAGTACTTGTGATCAGTGTGTTTGTTACATGGCATCGAAGAATGCTAAAGAATAAAACGTGACATAAAAAATGGCAAATGGAAAACATACAAAGAAGAGCACTCTCAAGATGCACTGATTTTTCAATTAATCAAGAAAGAGGCTCATGAGAAGTCAAGAAAAATCAAAGGGAAAAGAGTTTGAAAACAGTTTTATAGAGAGAAGGAAACTAAAAGTGTTAAAAAGATTTTCCTCCAACCAGGCCAGTACTTGCAAACAGATGTTACTAACAGGTTGGGAACAGAACAGTACCCACCAGAACAGTTTGTTCTGAACCAGTTCCTGTAGCTTTCTTTTTACTTAGGCTTTGCTTTTGAGGGAACTCTCCACCAAAACTGATCTTCAGTTCAGCATCCTTGAATAGCACCTTCTAGTAACTAAATCTGTCCTTGAATAGAACTTTCTAGTTATTAATTTTTACAGTCAATGTCTGTCGTAACACTGGTAATAGGAGCATTTCATTTACCATGTGAAACATGCTAGAAGCAAATAAACATCAAACCATGCCAAACATTTCAATACATTTGCTTCCATGAGTTTTAAATTACCAAAGGGGAAAGTTTGTAACCTGTAACACAAACCTATACTACAAGTTAAAGTATTTTTTAAAGTTTATTCAGGTTGGCAAACACCAGACTTTAATACAAATGGTTAAGCAAAATCTTTAATAGAAGATGGATGAGTCTAACCTCATTTAAATCAATGGTAAAATACCTATTGATTAAGGCTAGGATTATTCCCCTTCCCAAGTATGCAATTTAACTAAATTTGCTTTGTACTAACTGAATTAAAACTCCATTGTATGAACAAATCATATAAACAGCTAAGGAATCATACTTAAGTAGCATTTAGCTTTGCTTACTGTTCATCACATTGATGTCCATGCCTAATGTAGACATGGAGAGCGCCAAAAGCAGGACCAAACCTTCTACTACCCCTGCAAACCGCTTTCTTGGGCACAGCTCAAACTGCAGTGCTCAAAACACAGTTCTTACAAAAGCTCTGCTGATGCTTTAATCATGTATTAACTTACTGTAAAATCTGCTTCATTATTCACAATGGAAGAACCTGTTTACAGCTGCCTACAAACCTGTAAAACTATTTGCTCCACGTATCTGCAGGATAAGACAACTATTCACAATCACTCCACTGAATAACACTTAAAAAGTGATGAGGCCGCTTTCTGTTGTGTATTTTCTTTGCACTTTCATTTCTGTCTTTAAGCTCTTTACACCTATTATGCACTAACCCACAGACATAATTTCTACCATAATGAAGCACTCCTTAGGCTTAAGCAGTAGCTCCAAGCGATTGTCAACCAGATTAAAACAATAAAACCTTTCTGGTGACTTATTTAGTTCTTGCTTCTGACAAAAACTGATTTAGAACAGCAACACGCTGCCACTCAGTTGTACCTTCTGTGATAGGTGTTCCTTTGATGTAAATTTCACTGTGAAAATGTACACAACTCCAAAACATAAGCACCAGTAACTAGTGTGAACGACAAAGCTAAGCCTGGACATAGTTGTGGTGGCAACAAGATGGCAATATGAATACAGGAGCACAGAACTCCACAAGGAAAAAATACATACATTATGTATTTTTTATTTTGTGGAATAAAGACAGAGGGACACGTGTACCAGTAAATAATAAACACATCTGGATTTTGTACATGGAGGGAAAGGGAGGGAGAAAAAGAGAGGAAGGACAGGGAGGGAAAGAGAGAGGGAAA
>VWZX01004249.1:94630-152630 GCA_013399015.1 Galbula dea
GCAAAGAGAGAGAGAAAGAGCAAAGAGAGAGAGGAAGAGCAAAGAGAGAGAGAGAGAAAGAGCAAAGAGAGAGAGAGAGAGAGAAAGAGCAAAGAGAGAGCGAGAGAAAGAGCAAAGAGAGAGCGAGAGAAAGAGCAAAGAGAGAGAGAGAGAAAGAGCAAAGAGAGAGAGAGAGAAAGAGCAAAGAGAGAGAGAGAGAAAGAGCAAAGAGAGAGAGAAGGAGGAGAATTAAAAGAAAGATGTTGACTCCACCAACATAACCAGGCATTAAACCATATTATGACTGGTCTCATAAAGCTGCAGTGCTTTATCTGGACTAATTTTTTTTTAATAAGCATCTGCACACTTGTTTTGCTGGAGAGGACCTAGGCCACATCACCTTGGTCACTTAGTGCAAAGTACTGGTAATACACAACACCCAGAACCAAATCATCCTCCATGTTAGTCAAAAAAACCTTCGTTCATTTCTTACACACCATGGGCATGCAGTGAGACAAGAAACACTTCTCTGCTCCTAACTGTAACACTCCAAGCTGTATACCTCTCAGGACTGTTCTTCTCTCCCACTTGTACCTTGTTTACATGAATTTTTATTTTTATAAATTCAGGGATTTTGTGATGCATCGTAGATACACAAAGAGACAAGGCCCATTCCTGGCACACAAGATCTAGTTCCCATGGTTTTAGTCTGAAAGATCTTAAAAAAAATATAGAAATGAACCTTTCCCAAGTAACAAATGATTCTCACCAGGAGCTATTAGGAAAGAGCAGGCAAAGAATTAAGTTACCAACTAATGGCCAATAACAAAACCTGAATACTTTAGACCACTCAATATGTATTAAAATAAAATTACTGACAGTATAAAAGCAATTATATAAAAGCTGGAGCCGAGTAAAAAGCACAACAACTCAACATATTGGAGACTTAAACTAATACTAAATACTCCAGGGCCCTCTAGTGGTTAAATCTCAGATACAAGAAAACCCATGAAGAATAGCTTTTGAAATAAGGCTACTGAAGCATACTAAAGGTGTTTTACTGCTCCCCTGTTATTAAGGGGATTTAGCATGGAGAGCTGCCTAGTAAATTACCAGAAAGCAGAAATATACAAACCAGTACCTGTTCACAAAATCGGCTACTGGGTGAAACTTTTATTTTTAAAAGAAATGAGAAGTTGCTTACTAATACTCTCAGCTGTGCACAACCAAAAGAAAATAAAGAAAAAAATACACTCTCTCAAACTAGAATCAGAATTACCTTAACAAACAAATAAAATACTTGTTTCTGAAAAAAATCACTTTCTTTGTTGGTTTATTACATCATTTTACCTTCCTCTGGCTTCCACAAAACTGTCAGAGCACAACACCAGCAACAAAAAAACCCCCAATAAACAAAAATAAGAATTATTAATCTTCATTATGGTGTGTTTAGAAATATTTTGGCAGCAGTCCTTTAGAATTAATTTGCAAAAGAGAAAGTTACCGAAGTAAAAGGATTACCAGAGCAAAGAAACCCACAGAATCACAGAATCATTACAGTTGGAAAGGACCCTCAAGATCATCTAGTCCAACCAATAGCCCTACACTACTCTTACCCCTAAATCATCCCCTGAAGAAACACATCAATCCTCTTCTTAAAAACCTCCAGGGATGGTGACTCCACCACCTCCCTGGGCAGCCTATTCCAATATCTAACCACTCTTTCAGTAAAGAAATTCTTCCTAATATCTCAGCTTAAGCCCATTCCCTCTAGTCCTGTCACTAGTCGGAAGAGACCTTCGAGACCATCACATCCAACTGTTAACCAGCACTGCTGGATCACCATCAAACCATGCCCCTAAGCATCACATCTACTTCTATTTTAAATCTCTCCAGGGATGGTGACTCTACCACCTCCCTGGGCGGACTGTGCCATGGATTCACAATCCTTTCAGGGAAGAACTTTCACCCCATGTCCAACCTAAATCTCCCCTAGAGCAACTTGAGGCTGCTTCCTCTTGTCCTATTCACTTTTTACTTGGGAGTTGGACTCTCATCTGGCTCCAACCTCCTTTCAGGTAGTTGTAGAGTGAGAAAGTCTCCTCTCATCCTCCTTTTCCCCAGACTAAACAACCCCAGTTCTCTCAGCTGCTCCTTGTGCTCTAGTATTTGCATCTGCTAGCAACTAGAAGAGGTTTGTTATTTCCTAATCTGGTATTTTATCTGCCCAAGTCTTAACAAGTCATTTTACTGCAGGAAATATATTGTTATTGCTTACTTAGTACATCTAATTAGACTCAACCTTTTCAACTCCTTATGGGTTTGCAGTCCATACATGAGTTGAGGGAACAGAAGAGCCTTTTATGCAAAGAGCATATTTCACTACAACATCTTTGAATGATGATGAAGAAAACACTTTCAAAAGCCACATTTTCTTAAGATGCCTAACACAAAAATCAAGACATTTTTAGACCCTCTTTTCATCTCAGATGCAGCCTTGTGTATTTTTGTTACAGGCCACAGTATCTGTCTTTTCTCAGGCTGCCACAGATTCTTCCTCACAGTGTCCTAGGAGAAAGTGTGTGGAGGGGGTGTTGTGGAATACTTTGGCGTTGACAGATACAATACTGTTGGGACTGGTTGGTTGGTTGGGGGTTTTTTTTAGATGACAAAGTAACTGCAGGAACATCTCAACAAGCCAATACCATTTTTGTCAAGGATAGACTCAGGCCCCTGGTCCTCTGGAAGCTAATCTGAGGGACCAGGCCTGGAAGGGGGAGACAAGGTTGGGAACTGCAAACAGGACTAACTAATTCCAGCTAGTGTACAGGAGGGCTGTCCAGTACAGTTCTCTTTGGGCAGACATAGGCAGCAGGCTGCATGTACCCTTGAGAGCTTCACAGCTGAGTATAGCCACATCTGTGCAGGTTCCTGTGACATGCCACAAAATTAGTATTTTCTGGTAAGATGACTGCCTGCCCACCACTTCATGTCAACTTTTTGTTCGTTTGTTTCTCATAAAAGAGAACAAAGAAGGATTACACTAGTGGGTGAGGAAAGAAAATGCCTGTGCAGCAGACTCATTAAGCAGCTTAGCTCCCTGGATTATTAGCGGAAAGAAGAAGATGATGACTTGGGCAGAGTTTAAGTGAGGTAGTACTGAGCTGGGTGTCAGGTGACTATCATCCACATGACTGTGATGCATTTGTCTGTCTTTGTGGGAGGTGATGATATTTTTATCTTCCCCTAATACAAAACTTGGTCTATGTAACACATTCGGTTTTCTTTGGCTTTCTTTAATTCCAGTTTTGTTAACACACAAAATGAAAAGTATTACTTTTACTGACTAGTTAATTCAAAACAGAAATGCCAAGCTCTAAGGTAGTTCTTTACAGCTCAGAGTTGCATAAAAAAATTGAAACCTTCTATTTTTTCAAATAAACATTCTGTCTGCAAGATTTTGCAAGTTCACCACATACTTTAAAAATAAAAAAGAAAGCAAAAAAAAACTCCATAGAACATACCTCATGGAGGTTATACTGTTGATGAGCTTTTCAGATTGATCTGACAAGTTAAGTGGAAGTATTATTTCAACTGGCTGCAGGCACAAAACTCGACTCTCTAATTCTAAGCGAGATGCAGAGTCCTGAAAACTGTCAAAAATTACTTCTCCAGTAGTTGGTTGGATTGCCTGTCAAATAAAAATAATATAATTTTTTTTNTTTTCAGGGAGTGCTTCAGTGATTCAAATTGTTAATTGAAAATGTATGGTGTTTAGCACAAAATTATATAGCACGCACATGCTTAAAAATGTAAACGTGCTCTTCCAATCATCAGTCCATTGCTGCTCAGCTTTTATTACTAGGCAAACCTATATAACTGGAAGTCTATGGAAGGTACATACAATCCAGGCTGGAAACTAACTGTCATCCTAGGAAATGCTTTGTTGTTCTCTCTCAGCTGCGGTGTGACATTCAAATACAAGCACAATCAAGATGCTTTTAAATTAATGAATTACCAGCACAGTGGCCTTCAGTGATCACTGTGTTTTGCCTGTTAAAAAACCTTTGTTTTAATCTTCCCCATAAAAAAAGAAGCCAGTTCCTCTGAAGAACAGTATTTTGTAGAGGTAAAACGTGCTCAAAAGCTTTAAAGTATTGACCCTAAGAATGCTTAAACTTCAAAGTTAGTAAAACATCTGAACTAACGATTTCCCTGTATTTGGTTAAAACACAGCTGCTTTCAAGTGAAAGAGCAGCAAAACCATTATCAGGAATATTAGACTATTAACTCCACACTTTTTCTGTAGTTTTCAAATATAAAGCCATCACAATTTACAGACAGATCTCTCACCTAAACTGTACCTTGTTACAAAGAAAAAAAAAGAAATCCAAAATCAAGCCCCTCAAAATCTCAAAGACAGAGCAATCATGCATTTAAGAAGATAATCACTCACCTCTCAAAAAAAACCCCAAACACCCAGTAAAATCCCCCCCCCTTAAATAATGACTCCTCTGTGAAGCTAACTTACCATAATGCCTATAGCAATGTCACTTTTCTTCCTGTCTTTTAAGTTTTCTCCATTTTCGCAGATACAGAGGAGGTAGTTATCAGGGACATCTGTTGCTACCTCTTCAACATCTACAGAATCATCTAGCTTCAGCAAAGGGTTCACATGTAACAAATGTTAGAAAAAATAAAACAGTACACAGATTTATAAGTTCTTCTAGATTTAAGTCCTTCTCAACTGGATTTTGTGTTGGCCCTTCTAGACTAACAGTCTATCTGACTTTTGTTAGTCTAACTCACTACTCTGAATTTGGTGAACTTCAGATGGCTGTTAACATGAGGACTGCAGTCAGCAGTTGTCTTCACAGGATGCTTTTCCATCAGCCACTAGCTACTCATGTTCCATCTAGGTGATAGTACTTCTATTATATACTTCTATTATAGCCTCTTATACACCCAAGGTAAGAGTGTGAAACCGCATTTCTTTGAAAAGGATATCTTCCCCAATAAGCGTAGACTTTGTGTACAGAGCAGTTAGTTTCCGGCTGAAGACAGAGCTTTTATTTTCTCCTGCAGCCTTCAGTGCTGCAGTTTCCATTTGTTTTATTACTCCAACCTATAGGTATATAGACAAGAAACAATGTTAGATCTTTGATAATAGTTTTTTATTATTATTTATTGTATAAATTTGGTGGTCTTTTAAGATGTCTAAACAGCAGTGCATCATTAAAGCTGAGTAGAAGGGCAGAGGTTAGCAGTAGAACTACTAATGAGACTGTGTAAAGCACTGCTTTTCCTTAAGCTCTAGCCTCTTCAAATTTCTCTCTCAAGTTCTACCCTTGTGCTTCTTGTCCTAATTTAAAAACAATTCAGCTAGAGTTCAACACGTGTCAGAGAATGGTTGCTGCAATCAATTTAAATACAGTAAGTCATTCTCTCTTCATCAGAAAAAAACCCAAATGTATCAAGAGGAAGACATAGAATTACAGAGATCAACAGAAGGAATGAAAGAGGAAAAAAATGGGCTAAGAGAAACAAGGATGACAGGAAGAATAAAAGAGACAGCAGATACATAAATTTCTCTTTATCAAATGCAGACAAAGTGAAAGGACTATTCTAGAACTGTTCTAGAAAACACGAACGTACTTTTCTGTAAAACAGAGGAAGTTTGAATCTGCTTTAATCTCATGACGCTTGCCAGAATAGAGAAATTAAAATAAAGTTAGCCATTTTAATTGCAAAAATAAATAATGAGTTTCCCACTTCTCAGTTAATATAAGATTCTGGAACAATAACTGCAAGTCACTTAAGTTCTATTCTGTAGTTAACATTATTTAATAAAAGCCAGGGGTAACCTTATATCCTTTTGCTACAAGTCGTCGCACATGGACAAACAGTCTGTGACTCGGTATACTGGCAGTCATAAAGTTATGATCCTGATGACAATAAATGTTTAGTTCTTTAGCTGCAATCTGCAAAGTACAAGAAGAGCCAGTCAATAGTTAAAATGCAATACAGGAGTTCATCTCCATGACAACAATGATGCACATCTACAGTTAGAAGTCCAGTGTCAGAAGGAAATCTTTACAGTTTTACTCTGCCCTTGTGAGACCCCACTTGGAGTACTGCATCCAGCCCTCAACATAAAAAGGTCTTGATCTTTTAGAGCAGGTCCAGAGGAGGACCACAAAGATAATCAGCAGGCTGGAGCACCTCCCCTATGAGGACAGCCTGAGAGAGTTAGGATTGTCCAGCCTGGAGAAGAGAAGGCTTTGGGGGGACCTTATATAGACCTTCAATACCTACAAGGGTCCTATAAAAGTGGGGAAGAGAGACTCTTTACCTGGGTAGAAAGCAACAGTACAAGGACAAATGGCTTCAAACTGAAGGAGGGAAGATTTAGATTAGATCCCACGAAACAATTCTTTAACCAGAGGATGGTGAGACACTGGAACAGGTTGCCCGAAGAGGCTGTGGATGCCCCATCCGTGGCAGTGTTCAAGGCCAGGTTGGATGTCACCCTGGGCAACCTGGTCTAGTGGGTGCCATCTCTGCCCATGGCAGGCGGCTTGAGTTAGATGATCTTTAAGGTCCCTTCCAACTTGGGCCATTCTATGGACTCTATGAAAAAGCCCAGAAAGCTGGGCCCTTCCACCGTCCTGTCCCAGCACACTGTCACAAACAGGTGCTTCAGTATCACAGACTTTACATGTCAGATTATTACACTGCACCTTGATCTTTACCACCATGAGATAAACCACCCACACAGCACACACAGATTGTGCAACAGCTCAACACAGGATCAAATACTATGCACAACACTAAAAATGGAGAAAGGAGTTACTTTAACTGTGGCTATAAAGACAGTATTAAGCTAGCTAATCAATTAAAATACTGGCAAATCAGGATCAAACAGCAGTGGACGCTAAATGCTTCAACAGAAAACAGTAACAAAACTTGTTAATACGTAATACTATAATGTATTACTTGAATTTGCTTTTTTACCCCTTGGCAAAAAAGTAAGTGGTAACTGATTAGGGAAAGAAAGTCTTAAGTAGAAGCTGCAGTTAAACACTGAATTGTGTAACTGCACAGTAGATTTCTATTTCTGGACTTATCAGTACACCAGCAAACAAGTAGACAAATTATACAGTACAAATTTATCAGTAAAATTAATTCATAGCAACTATCAAAATTTGTCACTGATCTCAAGCGTGGAACTAGCACAGGTTAAATAGGTTAGCAATGGTTTTGAGACAGATCATGAAAAAAATTATTATGAATCACTTATGAACCACCACTCAAAATTACATTTGTTGCAAAGTACTTTCCAGTTCCTAGAGATCTGGCATGTGCACCTAGGCTGTACCGGCTATATCCATCTACTTTTACACCACTTGCTCTACTGCCTTCCAAACTGAAATACAACTAGTAGAGTTTTGGGCCATGATATTCACCTCTGAAAGTGTTTCAACGTTAACTCTGACAAGCACCCCATCTTAAGTTCTCAACATGCAGGATAGCAAGCCATCTGATTACAAAATAATAAATGTTATTTTGGTAAAAAGTATATGCCTAATGGCACATAGAGATTTTTCATCTTGATTTCAAGTATTAAAAAAAATCACTAACTTTACACCCCCAAGAACTTTCCTTCTGGAAAAGGCCACAAACCTAGTATGACACTAACATAAGGTATCTTTCCATAACCCTGCAAAAATTACCTCTGCATCTTCTCCAAAAAAGCGGTATTTGTATCCACATTCCACACACAAAACAGCATCTTTATACTGCTTCTTCATGTCTATGAATTGAAGCTCTAGTGGAGTGTACATGCTTTTGGTTCTCTTATTAATATTTATATCCGAAGTTTTTTGAGTATTTTCGTAAGATTTAAGAGATGCAGAAAACTGGCTAAGATCACAGTGAAGCTCCTCCTGTAAATAAAAGACAGAAAAGTATAGTTAGGAATCACCGAATAAATCAGCTGCCCCTGCAGACCTCAATTCACACTGACTGTAAAGCTAAAGACTATTCTTGCAGTGAACAGCGCCAAGAACTGCAGCAAAATTCTTAAAGAATAATGTAGTTTATTTGGCATTAATAGGAATTAAAGTCATTAAAGCCAAAGATTTTTCATCAGTTAGGCAACTGGCTTTACAACAATCCTCAAGAGTTTCACCTGAAAACAGATGCCTATTGTAACACGAGCTCTCAAAACACAAATCAAAAGACACGGAGGCTGAAAAGACTAGGCAGTCTGAACTGGCCAGAGATAATAATAGGGATGAATTTCTCATCTGTAAATTGGAGTGGTAACTGCAGCACAGAGAGATTAATGATGTTCCAAAAATCCACAGTAAAGTAAGAAATAAAACAATTCAGTACAAGTCTTGGTTCACTGTCTTAAGCACCAAACCCATATTTCTTCTCCAGTCTGCCCTTCCTACATAAGTTCAGCAAAGCTCCCAAAATAACTTATTCTTAAACACTGAAAATCTATATTAGAGTTTCCAAAACCCTTAACAGTTAGGCTTTAAGCCTCTTCTCTACAGTTTATCATTTACAATGACACGATGTAGCCTAGGCTAGCCAAACAACTTCATCTCTTCAACTTCTTTTTTCTGTATCCTAAGTAGGGTGATGAATTCAGTCTCTTAGAAGTGCAGTGAACAGTACTGATAAGGTGCTCTTCAATTACAGCAAAGATCCTCTGCACATATTGTAACACCAAGAACTAATAAAAATGTTTTTAAAAAAAATAAAATGCAAAGACAACATCCTCCACAAGTTTTTAAAGCCTATGATTATACAAAACACAATCACGCTGTGCTGTGAGTTTCTGAATCTACAAATAAACCTGGTAAACTTCAATTTCTAACAACCGTCCCTTCTGGATTACAAAGAACAAATTCAACAGACTAGAAAAATGATAACTCAGAAGAAACAGAGATATAGTACAAATCACATACATTGGGTCACGGGAACGTACAAAGAATGCAATCAGAAAACAATGGGAAAACAAAAAACATTGAGCTGTATTATTAACTCTGAATTGCAAAATTCACACAATTGCACACCATCAAGGCATGGCCCATTTGACAAGCACACAACATAGCCCAGCACAAAGCTGTACCATGCCTAGAACCCAGACGGTCCTAGGAGCTTAGATGTCTCTACTGCAAAATCCTCAGTCCCAAGGATTCAGTGGTCTTCAATCCAAAGTCTATGCCAGCCCACCAGTATGACCTCATCTCATTTTCAAAGGAAACTGCTGTGACAAAGCATGTGAAATAAGGTTATGAAAGAAAGTAAAAGAAGGGAAAACACACATGGAATTCGAATTGTTGAGATGGTACTAAGTTAACAGCCTAAGGAATTTAAAGAAAATTACTCACATAAAAAGGTTATAACTAAGAAAATGCAAGACACAAACATCTAAGATTAGTCATCCCTAGGAAGGAAGGCCAGGCCTAGCCAGCACAGACTCAGCAGGTGTCTTGTAGAGAAAGCTAATAGTAATGCTTTATTCAGTCGATCAGGAGTCCTCACTATCTACTGGATATATTAAGTAAGAAAGAATTGCTCTTTCCTTTTACTTTGCACATTTTGCTTGCAGTCTCTCTGCACATGATTAAAGGTGACCTTTCCTGTGATCTAGGAAAGGAGTTAACAGCTGTCATAATCTCACAGACAATCTGTGATCAAATGGACCTAAATGCTGTTTGAAGACAAGCATGTAAGTATAGAAATACACAGTAGCAATACTGCCATAAAAAGCACAACCGTGTTAGTGCATTAGAAACTAACTTTATAGGAACAGGAAGGCAGAAATACTGCACCAGCTGATATACAGAAGACTAACAAACATGTTCAAAGACGAGAAGCCTGAATTCTGAAGAAACAACCATCTTAGGCCCACAGCTTGGTGAAAGGAGAGTTGTGCATGCCTTTGCTCACTTTAACACACACACTTTTAAGCAACAACCTATGCCAGTCACACACTGTCTCCAGTGTCACCAAAGAGAAAGTCACTGAATATACACATGCATGCGCAAAACACGCATATTTTACAGTTTCACCATCTAGAATTTCTTCACAAACATCTGTGAAAACTGCGTAAGTATGACTTATGGATTAAACTAGCAGGGACAGCACCTGATGTCAATATAATTGGGTGGACAAACGGTGAGAAATTTGGAAGTTCCAGATAGACAAGGGTTTGACAAAGAGGGAGAGGGAAGGAATCAGTTTTCTGTGAACTCCAACTGACCACACCTACACAATCACAATCCTTTAACACAACAGAAATCTCTTGCCATAAGCTGTTCACTATTCTTATTTTGATCTCTTGTTCACACAACAAAGACACCTTAGGTTAAGGTCACAACCTTCACAGAGGTCAAATCAATTATACAACATTTCTTACAACCTCCTTCCTTGAAAAAGGCAGATAATAAAGCTTTGTTCAAGAACAGTGAAGTCCGAACACAACACCACCATAGTAATCTATGAGACACCTTTTAGGATCTGAATACTTCAAAATGAGCAAGCTGATCCCAAAAAACAACCAATTAATTACTATTAGTTAGCCCCATAATTAGCTCCCATAAAGAAGCAGTAAAGTACCATTACACTTTTATCAACTCGTATCATAATGACAATTTTTCATCGGAGCCACCCATATCTTCTGCAGATGAAATACATCTTTAGCAGTTATATTTATTAGCAATCAGATTAAGCTACACCTCAGTAATAATGCTAAATCATATTTTTGCAAAGAAAGCCTGTTAGGAGTTTTATAGCCCACACCAAATCTGATAGAACTGAAAGAAAGTTGAGCAAAGGGCCACACGGAACATTTATTAATGTCACTGTTGCTGTTCTCTCATTACTGCTTTTTTTAATGATAGCACTGAAAAGGCATTCTGCTAACCATACTAACAGTTCCGGGAAAATATCCATACACAAACAGTCTATTTGGTACTGCTGCACTATTTCATGACAGAACACAAAACCCACAAAAGGGATCTTTTGCCAAAGCTTGCATTTTTAAACCACAAAAAGTAATCTACACAGCACTGGACCAAAGCTCTACGTACCTTCCGAGCAACCTTTGTGCTAGTGTCCCAAGACTGAAGAGGGTTTTTCAAATCTGAACTTCTCCCAACAATACTGGGACATTTTTCCAAACACAGAGATTCCTTCTCCTGTAAACTATCTTCCCGGACTCTGTTACACTGCTGGTCTGAATCACTGCAGAATTCTCTCAGTCTGTCTAGAGTTTTCAAACATATACGGGGCTTTTCACGCTTTTGAGGTTCCTCTTCAGTAAAAATACACAACAAAAACATATTAGCAAATTACTTTCTAAAATACAATGTCTATTAGAATGGCATCAGTAAGCAGAGAATGCAATAATTTTGCCCCATCTCTCTCTCCTCTGCACTCCTTCTCCTCCCTCATTACAGTATTTCTGCCAGCCTGACAAAATTATGCACCATCAGCTTGGTCAATTTCCCTGGAAAACCAATACTCCTCATTTGTATGCTTCTTCACACAAGAGAAAAGAAGCACAATTGCTTTCTGGACTTATAAACTGCAAAGCCACAAAATCAGCATGAATACTGGAAGATGAGTGGTACTTTTTCAGCACAGTATTGCTAGTTGATGGTATCTTAATAACACTTCATCATATCCAAAAAACTGAATTTAATTCCCTCTTCAAAAGATTACAGAGGCTAATTCTTTCCAATGAAGTGCAACCATATGAACTTCACATTCACTGATTTTTTTTTTCTACTAGAATCATTAATTTGTTAAACTGTTGGTTGAACTATCTACTTAGAGGTACTCTTTAGGTATTCCAGTTATATTGCAATACTCAGGTGTCAGTCATCCTTCAGTCTGAGTCTAAAATACAGGCTGTTAAACCCACACAGAAAGTAAAGTTGCAGCATTTATGCCTAGGCATCTGGACTGAACAACTTGTTAAAGGTAAGTCAGCTGAAGGGGGTGTGCAGAGTAATTCTGGAGCAAGGCTCCAAAACCTAGCTCCTGAGCCACAGAAAGATGCTTCAACAGTATAGCTACTATGCTCATAATGGCTCTTCAGAGATGTCACAGATTCACAGAACGTTAGGAGCTGGAAGGGACCTCAAAAGATCATCTAGTCCAACCCCCCTACCACAGCACGATTCCCTAGACCAGATGGGTTTTGAATATTTCCAGAGAAGGAGACTCCACAACCTCTCTGGGCAGTCTGTTCCAGCGCTCTGGCACCTCAACTGGGAAAATACTTCTACGTGTGTTCACACAGAATCTCCTATGCTTCAGCTTACAGCCATTGCCCCTTGTTCTGTCACTGGGCTTCATCTTACATTCATGAGACATTTCCTAAAGTATCCACTGACAAACTTTTCTACATTTGACAATGCAAAAGTATTTATTGGGTATAAATGTACAAGGATTTGTTTCCAGCCAACTCACTATTATCCTGAGTTTTCAGTGGGTTACAGATCTCTTCCAGAGTAATCTGTTGTGCCTTGGTCTTCTTTTCACAGGGTTCATCACTTTCAGTCAATGTTCTCCTTTTTGTGCCAAATTCAGAAGCCTAAGACATAAATTAAACAAAGAAGTTCAGCTACATTTTGTCATTGCCACCCTCTATGAAAGACAATAATGTACCCAAAGATTTCACAGAGTAATGCAAAATGCAAAATTAATTTACAATGTATTAAATCCGTAGCCATTGTAACTATATTTTATGTTTATAAAATAGTTTATCTAACATTCAAGGCTACAAGAGGAAGAGATATAATGCATTCTGTAAATAAGCTGGCTGTTGTGCAACAAACACCTGCAGCTACCACAGCTTCAAAAGGCAGCTTAGAGCTACTTCTGTGGCAGAAAACAGAACAAGCGCTTAACAGACTTTCCCATCATACCATACACTACCACCTTGTGTCTGAATCAGATGTCTCCTGCAGATCCTCATTCTCACAGTCCAGAGCCCTTTTCTTGCCAGACACTGGCTATTCACCTCTGAGAGGCACTACTTCCTACGGCCTAAATCTGGATAATGGGAGAGTATTCTCTCCACACCATCCTGGAACTATTAATCCAGACTCAAAAGCTTTTCCTAAACTATCTGCAAACACCTAGTTAGCACCCTCCTGGGTTTGCATAGATTACACTACTTTCAGCTACTGCTTCTTAAATGGCCCTTAGCACACGCACTTGTTATACTTTGTAAGCAGAAAATTCAACAATTTTTGTTGTTTTATCATTGATGTATTCCGTATGACAAAATGCAATAACTATGACTAAATACAAGAAACTAATTTGCAACTGCAACGCACAAATACAGTACCATTTCACTTTGCAGAAAAACACACCACAGGTGCTTTTAGCAGCTTGCATCCACATTCATATGGTCATCTCAAGTGGTTTAAATGTATTACTGGAGAAATTCAATCTCCTTATAACTAAGCAGGAACCCCACCCTCAACAACTAAGCCCATAGCGTCTATATATATCAATATGCACAACCCACACAACTGGCAAAGAGTTTCCCTTCCAATGCTACTATTACAAATCACCAGGTTAACACTAATTGGGAAGCAATTTTTCCTATACAAACAGCTGTAAACATACATTTCAACACATATTTGGACAAAAAAAATACTGACTTGAGACACAGGTGAAAAAAGAATACACATTTCCAGAGGCAGAAAGGACCACAAACATTACCTACAGCAGAAATCAAAAAATAAGAAACTCAAAATGAAATCCAGCTCCTGAGAGACTCGAGTTCTTTCCCAGAAGTGACATGGATCACTGCAGGCTTTCTGGGCCTTGCACCTAAAAGCAGACTAGGTCTTCTAAGCTCCATAATCTGAGACATGAGCTAAACCCATTGCATACCAGAAGGCAGAACCTGCGCGACAGGATCCAACATGCAAGTCAGCAAAGCCCCTGTGAGACAAACAGGCACGCCGGTTTTGATAAGGTCACTGTACCCATGTCAAGCCTCAGCTCCTACAAAACTGCCATGTTTCCTGAAAGATCAGATATCGCCACCCTGTGTCATAAGAAGCAAAGATGCTACAGCAAGCGTTGATAACAATAGGGCCCCGCCTCTTGGCAGGGCATCCCTTCCTGCGGCAGGGCCGGGGAGAGCTCTGTCCACCCCTTCTGAAAAGACTTTCTGACACGGGGTAACCAGACAGGCCCCAGGGCCTCAGCCAACGCCGTATGTGATCACACAGGGCCCCTACGGCCCAACCCGGGCCTTTCAGGCGCCCCGAGCCTCGCACCGCTACCCAGGGCGCACCGTCTGCCGGGCGGCACCCTGCTCCCCGCCGCTCCTCGCCGCTCCGAAGAACCTGCTCAGCACCAGCTGCTGCCCCCCACCGCCACCGCCACCGCCACGTTCACGCCGCCGGCCCCGCGGCATGGCGATAGGAAAGCCCGGGCCAGCGCCCAGACCACGGTTACCGGCACCACCTTCCTCGCCGGATGCGACGGAGGGCGTGGGGCGGGGCAGAGCGCTTTAGGAAGAGCATCCGCTCACGGGTGCTCAGTTCAGCCCTTCTACTGCCGCTGCCACCGCCCCTTCACGCCATCCTGTCCTGCCATTGCACGCTCGCAGTGGTGGGAGGCGGTGGTCATGGTGCGCTCGCTCAACTCCATCGTGGCCGTGTGCCAGAACATGGGCATCGGGAAGGACGGCAGCCTACCCTGGCCGCCGCTAAGGTACAGCGGCTCTGGCGGCAGCCTCGCCGCCGGGGCGGCGGGCGGACTGCAACTCCCAGCGCGCAGCGCGGCGCACTCTGTGCCGGAGGGCGCTGTGGGGTCGCGCCGTGCGCGCCGGGAGCTGTAGTCGAGGGGGGGGCGATGCTCGGCAGGGCGGGAAAGTATCCGGCGTGGCGGTTGGTGGGACCGTGGAGTGGCTGCTGGGCCCGCCGTCATGGTGGGCAGCCCCGAGTGGCTCAGTGTGGGAAGGGTTCTGACCATGGGTTATCTCTCATGCAACAGAGCCAAAGGTCTCGCTTCAAGAGTGGCGCCAGCCCTGGCCCCATCTAGCCTTTTCTCGGGCGCCGGCGGCGTTTTGCCTTATGCGTTGGGGTTTTTTCCACTTTGAAAAATGTTCTAAACCACGTTGTAACGCCCTTTGTGTTTTCTTGCCAGGAATGAGTACAAGTACTTCCAGAGAATGACTAGCACATCCCATGTGGAAGGTAACTTTCTACTTGTTGCTGAGGTGTGCCTGTGGTTACTAGAATTAGTTTATGTGTTTTCAGCCACAGAAAAGACTGGTAATTTTATTTTTCCCTCATTTAAAGCTCTGCTTCTGCAAACAGCCTGCCATTCCCTGCCCTCTTCAACCTCACAAGTATTTTACCCCTTTGTAAATATGTCTTTTGCAGATTGTTTCAGTCAGATGAAGAAGTAGGAGATGAATCAGGTTGTTCAGGGCTGTGGATAATGTGTAAAATAAATAAATAAATACTTTGAAGTTCTGTTTTCCCCCAGAAGGGTGGAAAACTTCACCTGCCTATCCTTACCTACAATTCCACCCCTTCAAAAGTTAAAAAACAGGAAGGTTTTTATAGGCTGATCAATTAGCAGAAGGGTTTTTTGAGTTGTATTAGCTTATCTGGCTTGTTTGCTGTAGGCCAGCCTTGACCATTTGTTCTGACCCTTGTGACAGTAACATTGCTTGACTTTCTGAATGCTCAGCCATCCCAAACACTAGAAGAACCTAACTGTACTGTTAATGTACAGCAACATTATTGCAAATGTACGCAGTATATCCGTACACAGTAATATGCAACAATACTGTTCAGGCCCCGCAAGAAAACCAGTTCTTGAGGGGTGAAAAAAAAAGTGTGAATCAGCACAAATGAACAGCAATAGGAATGCAAAAGAGGAAAACTACAAACTTGTTCTGACTGGGTACTTGGAGCTGCCAGATGAAACAAGCCATGCTGCATTGCTCCTATTCTACTTTCACACTGGCTTTGGTGCTGGTTTAGCATTTCCTTAAGCTGTTTTAATTTTCTAGTTGTAGAGGGTTGAGGCTGGGCTGACCAGCAATCCAGTGACAGATGCTTCCTATTACCCTCTCTTTCACCCCACCCACAGGAAGGGAAAGGGGGTAGGAGAGAGACTTGAGGGTTGGAAAAGAAAACTAAAACTACTTTAAGGATGATGATGATGATAGTAATAATGATAAATGAAATATATACATATTTGTACAAAACCCAATACCGATCCCTAACACCCTTTTGATGGTAACTAGGTCATCGCTGATACTGTGGCAGAAGGCCTCAGCAGCAGATGGGAGCCAGGCTCAGGGGCTGGATCCTGATACTGGATGCAGAAACTATGGATCCGGATCGAGGGCAGAACAGACAGTTCTCCTCAGATGCCAGCCACTGTAGAGCAAGAGGAGAAGAGGGAAAGAAGAAGAAACTGGCCATCGGTTTTATATTGAATATGACACATATGGAATGGAATCCTTAATTGGTCAGTTTAGGGTCACCTGTCCTGTCTACTGCACTATAAGTGCAGATTTTACTCTGCATCCCCAATGTGAGACACAAGATTTTGCAGTGACCTTGGTTTGCATACCAGTCCAAGGTAGTAAATCTAAACCTTAGGTCTCATCACTGCTAGAAGCAGGCAGTGTCTGTAAAAACATGTTAGTTTCAGAAAGTGCAGTTTCTCAGAGGAGCTTTAACTAAAAAGTAAAATCACTGAACATAATTAGTTCTGTTCTAAACCAAACTAGGACACTAACCCTGTAGACTAGGCTACTGGGTGTCTGTGGGGACTACCATTACTAGGTGTGTGGGTAGGAGCAGAAAGGAGGCATTGCGAGTGGAGGAATTGGGCCTTCCTGAGCAATGCAACCACTTCACTGTATCTGGTGGAATGGGAGCCTTGAAAGACAGCAGGCCTCATGTTTCTGCTCCTTCTCTATTTGCCAGTGTGGTCACTCTCCTATGGTTTGGTTTTTTATGGTCCTGTTAAAAAACTGCTGTCTAGCAAAACTCACTTGTTTGCTAAAACATCTGGGCAGCCTAAGTTGGGCTCTTGTTTTGATTAAGTGTCCTAGTCCACATTCTGATTTAAAGATCTGTTCCATCTTCCCCAGGGAACATCTAATCTCATTCTGCAGCAGTCCTAAGAGAAGGATTTTACTTATGTTTCAGACATAAGCAGTCCATTGGAACCTCACATACAAAGAAGACAGAACATATTGTCTTCTTATATGTCTGCAACTTGCATCATACTTGGTACAAATAATCCATAATCAAAAAAACATGTTTTACATCTTTACAACTAAATGGAAAAAAATTTCTCCATCTTGCCTGCAAATCTGGTGATAAACAATAACCTTAGGTGCTAGGTAGTTAAGTTACTTCATAACCAGACCTTTTAATGGATTATGCTGCCTTAAATCTTCACAATATATGTATTTTTCAGAACTTGTGTAGTGGTCCCTGTGATCTGTGTTAAGATACCTAAACAGACACTGCAGTATGTCTTTTGGAAACATGTTCATGAAGCTTAACTGCAAGAGAGGGTCTATAGATGCTGCTAATAAACAGCTGGAGCGTTTGTTCTCTGCTGTGATCTAGTAAATCCAGCCTCTCAGATCAAGAAACAGGGAGGATAGTTCTGAACAAATAGTATTTTCTTTTCCCCAAAATCTCTTCTGCTCCTGTAGCACTAAAAAGCTTCCTGTTACCTTTTGTGTATTTCTTCCCTGACAACTCCATTTGCTCATAAAGAGAAATCTTTTTATGAGCAAATGAAACCTTCTTTGTAGCAGTGTATATATAAGAGATATTCAGGTTATCAGTGTTTGGATTTGGTCAGAAATTATGCAGGTGAATTCTAGAATATGGCTGAACACCTGTTGCACTTCTGCTTTGGATTTAATTTGACTGGTTCTTTAATTTGGCTGAGTCCTGCTCTTGGGTCACAACAACACATGCAACATTATGAACTTGGGACAGAGTGGCTGGGGTGTTGTCAGCAGCTGAAGATGAGCCAGCAGTGCACCCAGGTGGCCAAAAAGGCCAACATCATCCTACCTTGCATCCAAAACAATGTGGCCAAGAGGACTAGGGCAGTGATCATTGCCCTGTACTTGGCACTGGTATAGTGGATTCAGTTTTGGGCTCCTCACTACAGCAAGGACATTGAGCTGCTGGAGCGTGTCCAGAGAAGGGCAGCAAAGCTGGTTAAGGGTCTAGAGCATAAGTGTTAGAGGAGCAGCTGAGGGAGCTGGGGTTGGTTAGCCTGGAGAGACAGAGGCTGAGGGGAGACCTTGCTCTCTACAACTACCTGAAATAAGGTTGTAGCAAAGTGAGGGTTTGTCTTTTCCAAATAACAACAGATAGAATGAGAGGAAATGGCTTCAAGTTGCTCTGGAGGAAGTTTTGACTGGACATAAGGAAACATTTCTTCTCTGAAAGAGTAGTTAAGCGTTAGAACAGCCCACTCAGGGAAGTGGTGGAATCACAAGCCCTTGGGGTCTTTGAGACATGTCAGTGTGGCACTTAGGGACATGGCATGGCTGAAGTCACTTGGTTTGTTCAGCCTAGAGGAGACCTCATTGTGGTCTGTTAACTTCCTGACAAGGGGAAGTGGAGGGGCAGGAGCTGATCTCTTCTCTGTGGTGATCAGTGACAGGACCCGAGGGAATGACATGAAGCTCTGGCAGGGTAGGTTTAGGTTGGGTGTTAGGAAAATGTTCTTCTACAGAGGGTGATGGAGCATTGGAACAGGCTCCTGAGAAAAGGAGTTGTGGTGCCAAACTTAACAGAATTCAGGAAGCATCTGGACAATGCTCTTAGGCACATGGTGTAATTTTTGGGGTTGTCCTGTGCATAGACAGAAGTTGGATTCCATGATCCTTGTGGGTCCCTTCCTACTGAGGACAATCTATGATTCTATAGCATTTAAATGTGTTTTTTCTTCTACTCAGGTAAACAGAATGCACTGATAATGGGTAAAAAAACCTGGTTCTCCATTCCTGAGAAGAATCGTCCTTTAAAAAACAGAATTAATATAGTGCTCAGCAGGGAACTCAAGTATGTATGAAGAATCATAAGCCTGTAAAAAAATAAGTCTGCACCTAAAAAATGTGTAGCAATACATCATAAAGTAATTGTAACATTTTCTTATATCAGGTTAGGAAGCATCTTTGCTATTGGTTCTGAGTGATATCATTATTTTTTTTTTTATGTTTATATTTTTTTTAATTAATTCACAAGGTAATTGTACTTTGCATAATAAATGCTAGTCCTAGCCATAAACACAAACCACCTAACAATTGTCAGTAGTCTGTCTGACTCATGTACTTATCTATTTTTCTAGACCCTGGCTCTTAATTCATTTTTTGAAGTTTATTTTCATTATCATTTAAGGAACAAGAACTGTCATTTTTCAGAGTTCTCTTCTTGAATGCATCACTCACAGTCATCCAAATACTCTTAAACAAAAATGTCCACTTGAAGTAGTTTATTGCTTTGGAGGATGTTGATGTTATTTTTGTCCTGAATATGAGGGGAGGCAGAGGATAGGAGCTTTTTGACTAGTGTTATGGAATTAAATATTAATGTTCTAGAATTTTAAGTAAAAATCTGGTTTTAATTTTATAGATATCTAAATTTTCTCAGTTATGGTTTTTTAAAGAATTTTAAAACATTTTTTTAACATTTCAGATCTGTAATTTATGATGTCTCTTAAGCCACAGTTATGATTAAACTGTGATTTATTAAACAATCCTCTAGTCAGATGAGAGTTCTAACACGGTTCAGCAATAATAGGCATTTCAAAATAATTAACCAATCTGAAACTTTTAGTTATTTGTGAATTCAGCAAAACACATTGATTGTATGTGTACGTTGTATTGATTATCATGATGCATAGTCCTTTAATTATTTAGTAATAAAACTTCTTTTTTTTCTAGGGAAGCCCCAAAAGGAGCACATTATCTTTCCAAAAGTCTGGATGATGCTTTGGCTCTTTTAGATTCACCAGAGTTAAAAAGTAAAGTGGACATGGTTTGGATTGTTGGAGGCACTTCAGTTTACAAGGTACATTTAGGGTACTCCTAAATTACTAACTTTCTGTGATGGCATGAGGATGACTCCAGTTCCTATTACTTCTGCTTTAGGAAGTGCTTTTCCTTTATGTGATCCATTAAACTCCAGTAATCCCATCAGAGCAAATATTGCAGAATAAGATTTCAACTGACAAGTTTAAAATACCTGTCCAAGTAACAAAATGTGCTCTAATGGTCCAATGTCATACAGTCATGCTTTTTAGAGCTTTTCTTAAATATCTAAATTGATAGGTTTTTCAGCCAAAACATATGTTGTTACATTTATTTTACTGAGGTAGTAGACAGACTTTGCAGAGGATGTGGAACAAACGGAAAAATGTTCCAGCATTTCTAGATTTTTAGCCAGAGTATGAGACTTTGTATAGGTATACAAGCAAGAAAAGAGAGAGCTGTCAGATGATGGTGTCAGCAGCAAGAGGAGGTCATCATACAGCAAAAAGTGTCTCTCACTCTGTTTCCCCATCCAGCAACCAGGCATCCCTGCTTCCCACTCCTCAGGTTTCTCTTGGTGTTTAAGGTGTCTCAGTATTCCGATGTCTGTTCCTGTGTCAAGAAGACTGCATGTGCCGCTTTCTTCTCAGAACCATCTTTGTACAGATAGAACCCTAAACTGTCCTGTTCTGCCACAAGTACAGTAGTCTTCCTGTCCTTAACTAAGTTATTAGCTGTGCAACGTGGAGGTCTGGACTAAAACCTGTCTTGTTGTTTCCCTATGTTTACTCAGGCATCTTTCTACCTTGCCCCAAACTCTTCCCTCTCATTTTCCATCTATACACACGTAAAGCTTAGACAACAGTTCATGCATCCGTGCACATCCCTAGAGTCATCCTTTCAGCCCTTGCAGCAGTCTGGGTTCTGCCCTTTTGCTCTTTGTCTTCTTCTGTCAAGTTCTCTATAATTTGTATTTATTGTCAAACAGTACCATACAAAAGATCATGACCATCAACCCTAATTACTTTCATATCAATCAGGAGAATATAGAATGAGGACAGCAGTAAACATTCCTTCTTTTGATTTTAAAAAAAAAAATCTTAATTAAGAATTATAAACCTTAATTAAGACTTGTAAAAATCTTAATTAAGAATTATTTAAGTGAAGGAAACAGTTTTGCTGTCCTTCAGTCATTACAGGTATGCTGGGAAATATACTCCACTTCTTGTTTGGCACTTGGATTTTAGGTGTGTGATGGAAGTGCCATCACGCTCCTGCTGGCAAATTAGGGCTGATAATATGGTTTTTATATGGGGTGCAAAAATACATTTTCTGATATTTCTTGTTTTTGCAGTTTGTGGCTTTCTTGAAATTCTTCCTGTCTCTTAGAGAATGCATCTTTTACAGTTAAAAAGGCAAAGTAATTAGATATTGCTAAGGTTGTAAGAAAAATTAAGGTGCTTAAGCAAATAGCCTATAAAACACTGTTGTTCCTCTAGCTTTCTTTTTTTGTTTTTAATTTGTGCTTTATAATCATTTTTCCACGTGGTGAAGTCCACCATGTATTTGATGTCCAAATGCATTCAGTGTATAATCAAGCATTATCATATAGAAGTGACCCGTCCTTCAGTTATGGCCAGGAAAGCGCCTGCTTCCAGGCAGTAAGTACATGTTTATTTCTGGAGACAGATTATCTTCAGATGAGGCATAACTACACAACATAAGGAAGAGACTGGATGCAGCTTCCTGTAATTCTGCAGAATGCATACTGTGAGCAGAAGCATTTACCATTTCCATGCAATGGCCACATAATCACTCTTTGTAGCACTAGATGAGTATTTTTGCTTGATCTTCCAGGAGCATCTGTGTTGTAGACTTCTATTTTAACTATTTTTCCAGTATCTGGCTGATACTTGGTAGAAAACAATTACTTTTATAGTTGCCAATAATTAGATTGTAAGTAGGCAGTTTTGATCAAGAGTACTTCTGTAATTTATACTTATGCTGATCAGCATGAGGGAATTTCAACTGTTTTTCCCTCTTTCAAGCACCTACTTGGGATATTTGAAAGGATTTTTCAATTCATTAGGGAAAAATATGACAATTTTATACAGATTCCTGCATTCAAACTAGCTTTCATTAAAAGGTTTTGGTGGAAGCCTATACACCTCTGCCAAAACTGCTCATAGAATCATAGAATGTTAGGGGTTGGAAGGGACCCAGAAAGATCATCAAGTCCAACCCCCCTGCCAAAGCAGGACACCTTAGATAAGGTCATATATCTGTAATGTCTGTATTAGAGATGCACAAAGGATTACAGGAATATTTCCATTATACCATGTAAAAATGTGTGGGAAGTAAAATAACAATTGCTAATTGAAGTTAATAATTCAAGTAGTTGTAGATAATTGCTTTTAAATCATTATTTTGATCTTACTACTTTGTATGGCTCAAAGTTTTATAACATTGTGTTTGTTAGTACAAGCCTGTGATGGAGAAAGCATGTGTAACTACTTCAGCAAGTAAGTGCAACAGGAGAAGTTTGAAATAGGTGGTGTTGAGGACATGACATTTCCACTTGTAGCACTTTGGCAAGTTTGACGCAAAGTTCAGATCTTTCAAACTAGGTACTGCTTTTAAGAGACCAGGCCACTCTGGAAGCACTATTTTCCTTTTGGGTTTTTTTGATGAAAAGAAAAGCAGTTTTCATTTGCCTCTTGGAGATGATGGTCCCAACCACCATCAACCCTTTTCTATTCCTGGCCTTGTACCTGGCTTCTACTTCTACTACTACTTACAAGTGATGCTAGTGAACCTGCTGAGTATGTCCTCTTGTGCATCTAAGCATAGCCACACAACCATGCAGTAGAGGAGGAGGAGCTAGTCCACTATGATTCCAGTAAGAGGACCACACAGACTCTGTAAAGTCTTACTTAAAATGCTAGTTGGTAGAGCTGACACTTTGAAGAAGGACAGAAGAGTATAAATAATCTTACATCCCTGCAGATGTTGGGAACCCGAAGATATGTGGCATTGAATAAACTTGCAAGCCATGTGCGTCATGCTGCACAGACCCATCTGCAGAAAGGGCTACCTTACCTCACTTCAGTCATTCAAGCTATTACAGGACTTTCCTGGAACAAAACAAATCTATTAATCATTTCTGCTGTCAAACAGAAAGGAAGTTCACATGAGAACTTAGTGCTGCTCTTTTAGTTAAAGGCAAGGGCATGGAGGTGGTATAGTAATTGGTACCAAGTGGGAGCTGTCAACAGGCTGCACTGTAACAGTTTTCTGGTTGGGCTTATCCTGTGGCCATGGAATATGTACAGTACAGTACAGGCCTGAATCACTAAAAAAGGGAATGGCAAGCTCATGCACACGCCCACTGCCCTTAGTTCAGGTAGGCTGTCATGGGCTGTTGTGGATGTCTTGAATGATGAGTAGGAAGATACAGGATAATGGCATTCTTGGAGTCTTCCTTGTAGGTGCTCTACCATGGTTGATCTATGGCCCTTGCCACAGGGGTGAAGCTCAGGCTGGTGGCATTCCATTGGTATGGGAATCATGGAGAATAAAAAGTAGGTAGAGAATGTATTGAATGTGAGGTTGCACAACTGAGGCCACCTGTCAGGAGCTACTACAACAGCTCAGCCATTGCCAGACAACTCTTTCTGAGTCTGTATCATTATTCAAGAGGATGCCTTAGTGTCCAGTGGAGCCTTCTGACACAGTTCCTAACCTTAGCAGCTTCTGATCACTTAACCCGTTTGGGATGGGGAGGGTTCACCATGGGTTCACCATGGTCAGGGTTGTTGTCACTGAGCAACCTGAAGCAATCCTCCAAGCCATATTTCTATAGGTGGTATGAAAGGAAACATGCACATGATATTCTAGGCCTTTACTCTCTTTAGTTTCTCTCTCTTTGTGGGTGCTCTGGGAAGCACCCACATCCAAGCCAGATTCCAGACACAGACTTGCAAACCAGAAGGGTTACCAAGGGTGACCCATGTACTGAAGCAGATTCTCGCATGTTTCCAGAGGTTTCCGTAGAAACTCAAGACTGAAAAGGGATGCTGACACCTTTCTGCACAGGCTCATTCAAGGTTTTTGAATGCCTGCCTTACCAGAAATGCTGTATCCCCTCTGGTCCGGATGCTGCCCTGCCCAAATACCATGGTGAAATACAAGCCTGACTTATCCTTATCCAGGGAGCTGTGCCCGGGTGGAGCATCTACCTAGCTGCCTGAGTGCAGAAGTGCACTTCTTGGGACACAGGCATCCAGCCTATCTCTCAATCTCAAGTATAGATGGCTCCTGTGCCCTGCCCAGCTTCTACATACTGAGGCAAGCATTGATGCTAAAGCTTGTGTTCCAGAATGGCATTTCAAGACAGGATGCTGCCCTCAGCAGCAGAGGGGAAAGGAAGAGGATAGGGGCAAGGGTCTGCTGCTGTTTGCAGCCTCTTTCTTGTAGGACTGCAGAGGAGAAAAGAGCGAGCCTCACAGTTTCTGAACATTTATATAGATGGACACAGTGCAGCTACCTGTTGCTTACGGCCATCTTGCCCACTGTTCCTAGGTTTTGAAGGACAGAGTTCTCTACAGGATGCTGGCAGTATTGGCATAAGCTGCCTGAAGTTCTCAGACCTCAGAAAGGTGAACTCTGGACAGGGTTGCCATCCAAGTCATCATGTAGGTTACATTCATGTGGTGTCTGATAGCATACTCTGGGAAACTTTTTCTTCTGAGTCTTGCCTTCTGCAACAGGAAAAGGCAAAGCAGTTAGACATAGTAGGCATTTTGGTGGGGACAGGGAGGGCTGAGTAGACTATTGCTATTAGGAAGTGAGAGCAGAAAGGATTGAAAGTGGGTCCCATAGACCACTGAGGGTTAAGAAACCTTGTGCAGCCTTAATCTTAAAATCGACTTGACACTAGTCACTAGGATTGTAATCTCCTGATACAGCTCCAAGGTAGTACCATTGCCTCCAGAGAAGCTTTTGGACTTCTCGTAGCACAGGTTTACAAATTTTGTTCCTTTGGATCTTAGTGTGATGCCATACTGGATCTTCTGCACTATTCTCAAGCTTCTGAGAGTGGGAGTTGATGTTGCTATCATATGGATGAGAAAGGAGCAGAGTATCAGCCCAGCAATGACAATGGCCATTAGGCCACAGCAATTACGAAGCCGTTATACGTCATGAGAGGCACTCCATGATTTGCGTGAGCACTTTAGTATTTTAAGAGCTGTCTGATGGCTCATGAGTGCTTGCGTGCTAGAAAACTTGCAGTGGTGACTCACTCATTGGTTCTGGCCCTTAAGCCCCTATTAGCTGTTAGAGCTTATCAGACATGTTCCTGGAGCAGCTTTTTTGGCTTGGTTTCATCCCTGAGAAATTTATGTCATGCACATCAAAGCTGCTCCTCAGGACCACTAACGCATGGGGAGTGGGAACAATTGGAAGATTCGTTTCAGAGCCACTTTTCTGTTCTGAATTAAGACGCTAATGTAGATGAGCTCTGTGTGGAGGTACTGACTTTTAAGGAGAGGTTCAGGGCTTGTTCGACTTTAAAAAATAGTGCTACATGGAGGTCCTAAGAAAATCTGCTCAGTCTCCTTTAACTGGATTTAAACTGTATGTTTTAAACTGATTAAAAGCAACATTCTTATTTTACTAGCAATAGAAACTGTCGGTCCAGCACATCATCCAGTATTAAACAGGAACTTTTTAAAAGAAAAAAAGGTAAATTTATTTCTGTGGATGTTGTTTGCAGAGTGTTTACTAGCTATAAATCTTGCTTTGTAAAAATAATAAAACACAAATCCATAATGGTGAACTTACAGTGGGGAAAAAAAACACCCCAAAACCTAGCAACAGATCTTAAAAACGGAATTGAAAAATTTATGACTCAGGTGCTCGTGACCAAGACCTCTTTTGTAGCACCAAAAGAGGCTACATGTCAAACAGATTTTCACCTTGATAAAATAATTTTTCTCCTGCAGCATCTCAAACATTTTAAATTGTCTCTTCTTATTTATATGTTGCTACTCAGCTTGTTCCTTTCTTAGTGCCACAGAAACAAACAATGACACTCGAGGTCACATTGCTGAAGTACAGAACTGTATTTGTGTGTTAAATTTGGAGAAGAAACTTGTAATTTCATAACAGAACAAAAAGTTCTATAAGAAGTTTTGTTGCTTCTGCTGTTTAGTTAATAGCAAGGCTGACCATAACAGATAATAGATGCTGGTGATAAAGAGTATTTGGAGAAATTCTTCAGCAAAGAGGCGTGAGGTAGAAAATTACATTTCTAGTGATCTCCAAAGGAAAATTTTATCTAGTATTTGTTCTCAGGTGTCTTCCTATGTTTTAGTATTTGACATACTGTGTTTGGTAATCTACCTCCTTTCATTTTTCCAGATTACTGAATTACGAAGTTGCTATTTGTAATTTAGTGAAGCAAGTCTCTTGCAGGTGATTACTTACCCTCTCCAATGGGTTCTGAATGCCCTAAGTGGACTGTGAGTGCCACATTTACTAAGCTTCAAATCTTTGCTTTACCATAAGGATCACTTCTTTAAAAGAGAGGAGCATTAACAGTTTAAGCCACTAAATTTTATCGTGAATTTTTTCAAGCCTGCCAAAACTTTACTAGCTAAGATACTAATCTGTTCATTTTAAAGATTACATTTCAGTATGTCCAAATTTCCTGTAAGATATAAAAGATATAATAGTAGTTTTTCTAGCTTCCCTACATAAAAGACAAAGTGATTTTGAGCTGTGTATCTGTTGGAATTATTTTAATCTGTGTACCTATTGGAATAGAGACTAACATGTATGTTGCCATGGTGTTGATGTGTTGCATTCAGTCCAAGATTTGACTGAAGATGGTGATCCACTTACAAAGGAGCTTCACAGTCAGCTCATTTTAACTTGCTCAAGTGCTCCACTCTTGCAGGGTGCAGTGCTGTTGCTCCCTTTGAACAACACTCAGAGAATATGCTGCAAAGACCAAGTTCTTCTGAACTGTGTGACACTTGATGTGGAGGAGGTCACTCCGCAGGCTCAAAGCATTATTTTGCTCTGGGAGTGAAAAGCTGAACACTGTGTTGGCTTCTCCTCTAGTTCTATTTCAGAGTAAACTAATTAGTATGGCTTTATGCTATTAACATTTTTGAAAGCTGGTAACATTACCTTCCATAAAGTGAAAACTGAAGAGTGTTTGTGGTTGCACTGACCATATGTTCTTATGCTGTTCCACAAGGCTTTTGATAATGTTACTTGATTATGCATGTTTATGGTCCTGAGCAGTTGTTTCCAAGGCAGGTTAGTGTCCTCCTGGTGTATATGCAAATTTAACTCTTATTTCATTACTGTAATATCACAAAGCCCTTCTTTACAGGAGAGTTTTCCCATATGTAGTTGTGTAGCTTTGGGTAGTTGTCTGAACAAAAAGATGGGAATGGGAAGATAATTGTCCTGTATTCTTATGACCTTCTAGACCTATTTTGAGAAAGCTTGAGTGCTTTTAGTGCAATTCCCTAATATCTCTTATATTAAAGTGTCAGGGTCACACCATTACAGCTGACAGCACTGTCATCCCATAGAGATTTGTTTTGTGCAAATATATCCACTGACTATTGTAGGCATGCCTCTGGTGGCCAATAATTCTTGCTGTTAGCTAGTTATAAATAAAACTAGAGAAAACAGCACTACAATATTAGCAATAGAGTAGTGGAATAACTAATAGTTTCTTTTAAAATGTTAAGAATTTTCTGTAATTAAGCATCTTTATACTTTCACAGACTTGAGACAGACATATTCAACCTTTCCTGTAGTCTTCAAAATAGACCTGGAGGATTTTTTAATATGGAAAGAAAGAAGTAATATTACTATTACTTCTAAACAAGGGTTTTGTGTGCTCATTCTTATGAACAAACATATTGATTTGACATGCCTTTGGGAAAAAATAATGACTAAAAAAGGTTAATATATGAGTCAGTGGCAGACACAAATCATGCAGCTATGAAAGGTGGTTGTTTTTTAAGTTCTTTTCCGAAGATGCTTGCAGAGATCGTACAGGGAAAGATTTAAAGACCATCCTTTAAGACTAAAACACATAAAAGTCTAGTGACTAAAGCGTGTTCGCTTCTGCAAGGGCAAAATGGACAGTCTTTTCAATAATGGTCATAGAAGAATTTTGTTGCACTTGCAGGAAAGTGTCCCTGACAGGAAACAGATGGTGGGAGCTACCACAGTGTCTCCTCTCTCACTAGGTTTAGCCTTAGTGGCTTGGAAAGGAAAGATTGTTCCATAACTCACTAAGCTTAGCCCTAGAGGTGTGGGAAGGGAGGATTGTGAAGATACTAGTTCTCCTGGTCATCACCACAACACCCTAATAGCTGAAGTTTAACTTAGGCAGGTCCTTTTACCTAAGTAGTATCTACAACTTTGTGAGATCTTCATATAAAAAATAATTGAAATTTTCTCTTTTATTGTCCTTATATTTCATTTAGCTTGGCAGTGTTGTTGTCTAGGAAAACACTTGAAAATTAAGTGTCTCACATTGTTACTTTGACTGTTTTACTTATTTTATGTGTTCAGTAGAATTGAGAAAGAAGGAGCCATGTGACCCCTAAAACTTGTGAGTGTATAAATGATTAGAAATAATTGGTGTGTTCTACAGCAATTGGTTGTTATGCCCACTACTTTACAGTGGTTTTCTGATTAGACCTGTAAGATTAATTTTCCATATACTACTTCTGAAACTACTTGTAATACACAGCTATTCTTTGCTGCAGAGCTTTAGAGCTGTTTCAGCCTGTTTTCTACCGAGAGAAACTAATTCAAGACAGTGGTTGTGCACGTGCAGACATAATCTAATCTTGTATGGCTGTCAGTCCAGTGCAGCTGCAAATTATAAGGAAGCTGATCCTCAGGTCATCATCTCATATTTGCTTTATGCTTCAGAGACAGGCCTGCTGAGGCTTTCTGGAAAGTGGGCAAAAAGACAAGGGTTTGCTAATTTTTTTTCGTAAGGTTATGAAGTTATATGTGAGTAATAAAGGACTCTGGTTCACATACAGGGTTGATGTACCTGGGACAACAAAAGGGATCCAGACATGTGAACTCTTCTGTCCTACCTCTGTTGTGGAAGGTCACCTCTGCTTGAATCGCAGAATCACAGAATGTTAGGAGTTGGAAGGGACCTCAAAAGATCATCTAGTCCAACCCCCCTACCACAGCAGGATTCCCTAGACCAGGTCACACAGGAAAGCATCCAGGCAGGTTTTGAACATCTCCGGAGAAGGAGACTCCACAACCTCTCTGGGCAGTCTGTGCCAGTGCTCTGGCACCTGAACTGGGAAAATATTTTGTCTTGTATTCACACGGAACCGCCTATGTTTCAGCTTACAACCACTGCCCCTTGGCTTGTCACTGGGCTTCACTGAGAAGAGTCTGACCCCACCTTCTGACACCCACCCTTCACGTATTTAAAAGCATAGTTGAGGTCGCCTCTTAGTCTCCTCCTCTCCAAGCTAAAGAGACCCAGCTCCCTCAGCCTTTCCTCATAGGGAAGACATTCCAGCCCCTTCATCGTCTTTGTGGCTCTGTGCGGGACCTTTTCCAGCAGTTCCCTATCCTTCTTCAACTGAGGGGCCCAGAACTGGACAGAATATTCCAGATGCATCCTCACCAGGGTAGAGTAAAGGGGGAGAAGAACCTCTCTCAACCTACTACATTAAACAGAGCTGGCTCCAGTACTGGCCCCAATACCTTGGGGAACAGCACTTCTGACCAGCAGCCCAATGGATTTAACTCTGTTCACCACTGCTGTCTGGGCTCAGCCCTCCCTCCCACCAGTGAGGAGTGGTTCTGGTGTTTCTGAGAGATCAACAGCCATCATTTTAATAGTCTGTGCTTTAATATGAACCAAAAATCAGCATTGCTTTTCCCTGCTGCATTAGGCTGCAGTACCTTAAGAGGTTCATTAGCTGCTGCACAAGGAGGTGAGCCTGTGTGGAGGGGTAACATACATATAACTTGCAAGGGAAACAAACAGCACAGGTACATACACAGCCCAGTGGTGACTGAATGGATTATGAGTTAAAAAACACAGTAAATTGAAATCATGCCAAGAATGACTCGAGACCCAGTGTGTGATAGAGTGAGGCAGGTGTAATGACCAAGGAGTACGGATGCAGATTTTTCAAACTTACAGAATCGCGAGCTCAAAGGTATCATCATTTGACACAGTTCCCCACAGCATCCTCCTGGAGAAGCTGGCAGCTCATGATTTAGACAGGTAGACTCTTCACTGGGTAAAGAACTGGTTGGAGGGAGGGTCAAGCCCAGAGAGCAGTGGTGAATGAAGTTAAATCCAGCCAGCAACTGATCAGGAGTGGTGTTACCCAGGGTACTGGGGCCAGTACTGGGGCCGGCCCTGTTTAATATCTTTATTGATGATCTGGATGAGGAGATTGAGTGCACCCTCAGTAAGTTTGTAGATGACAAGCACAGAAGGAAGTGTTGATTTGCTTGAGGGTAGGAAGGCTCTACAGAAGGATCTGGAGAGGCAGGATCAGTGGGTGGAGGCCAATGCCATGAGGTTTAACAAGGCTAAGTGCCGGGTCCTGCACTTTGTTCACAACAACCCCATGCAACATTACAGGCTGGGGGATGAGTGGCTGGAAAGCTAGCTGGCAGAGAAGGACCTAGGAGTGCTGGTTGACAGCCAATTGAATATGAGCCAGCAGTGTGGCCAGGTGGTCAAGAAGGCCAACAGCATCCTGGCCTGTACCAGGAATACTGAGGCTAACAGGAGGAGGGAGGTGATTGTCTCCCTCTACTCATCACTGGTGGGGCTGCCTTTTGAGTATTGTATTCATTTTTGGGCCCGTCACTATAGGAAGGACATTGAGGTGCTAGAGCATGTTCAGAGGAGGACAATGAGGCTGATGAAGGGTTTAGAGAATAGGTCTTAGGAGGAGTGGCTGAAGGAACTGGGATTATTTAGTCTGGAAAAGAGGAGGCTCAGGGGAGACCTTATCCCTCTCTACAACTACCTGAAAGGAGGTTGTAGCCAGGTGGGGCTCAGTCTCTTCTCCCAGGTAACTAGTGATGGAACAAGACATAATGGCCTCAAGTTGCAGCAAGGGAGGATTGAAAGTTAGGAATAAGTTTTATCATGAAAGGAGTGGTTAGGTATTGGAACAGGCTGCTCAGGGAGGTGGGTCACCTTAGAGATATTTGAAAAATGTGATAGGTTGATGGTTGGAGTTGATGATCTTAGAAGTCCTTTCCAACCTTAATGATTCTATGATTTTGTGTTAAAAATCTCCTCCTCTTGCCCTGGTACAGTTATTTCCAGCAAGTCCTCTCTTACTATCTGTCTTTTCCATCACATACATTCTCCTCACATTAACAAAATATGCAAAACCAAAAAAAACATTACTGATCTCCTACTGTTACTTGAAATGGCTTGTGTATTGAATGTTGTGCTAACTTCCCACAGCATTGCCTGATCACTAGAAATATAGAAACATAGAATTATCACAGTTGGAAAGGATGTTCAAGATCGTCAAGTCCAACTGATAGCCCTACACTTCTGTTATCCTTAAACCATCCCCCCAAATGCCACATCTGCCTGTTTTTTGAAAACCTCCAGGGATGGTGAGTCCATCTCTTCCCTGGGCAGCCTATTCCAATACCTCCCCACTCTTTCGGTGAAGAAATTTTTCCTAATATCTAATCTAAACCTACCCTGGCACAACTTGAACCCATTCCCTATAGTCCTATTGCTAGTCACAAGGGAGAAGAGGCCAACACTTGCCTCTCTCTACAACCTTCTTTCGGGTAGCTGAAGAGAGCGATAAGGTCTCCCCTCAGCCTCCTCTTCTCCAGGCTAAACATCCCCAGCTCCTGGAGCCTCACCTCATAAGGCTTCTTCTCCAGACCCCTGATCAGCCTAGTTGCCCTTCTCTGCATCTTCTCCAGCACCTCCATGTCCTTCCTATATTGCAGTGCCCAACGCTGCACACAGTACTCAAGGTGATGCCTCAGCAGTGCTGAACACTGAGGCAAAATGACCTCTCTGCTCCTACTGGTCACACTATTCCTGATGCAAGCCAGGATGCCATTGGCCTTCTTAGCCACCTGAGCACACTGCTGGCTCNTTGAGCACAACTCATTGGACTCAGCCATCCAAACAGTTTTTTATCCAGCCAAGCGTGTGCTCATCCAAGCCACGAGCAGCCAGCTTATCTAGGGGAATGCTATTGGAAACTGTGTCAAATGCCTTGCTAAAATCAAGGTAGACAACATCCACAGCCCTTCCCTCATCCAGTAAGTGTGTCACCCCGTCATAGAAGGAGATCAGGTTAGTCAAACTGCCCTTCATAAATCCATGCTGACTGGGCCTGATCCCCTGGTTTTTCTGCATATGCTGCAGAACTGTACTCAGGATGATCTGCTCCATTAGCTTCCCTGGTACAGAAGTCAGACTAACAGGCCTGTAATTTCCCAGGTCATCCTTCTGTTCCTTCTACCCTATGGGGGTAACATTGACCGATTTCCAGTCTGCTGGTACATCTCCACTCAGCCAGGACTGCTGAAAAATGATGGAAAGTGGCTTGGTGAGCACCCCCCTACCAGCTCTTTCAGCACTTCTGGGTGCATCCCATCTGGCCCCGTAGAATTGTGTGCATCCAAGTGATGCAGAGGTCACTGACCACTTCCTCCTGGGTTATGGGTGGTGGGTCATTCTGTTCCCAGTCCCTGTTTCCTACTTTAGGGTTTGGATTCCCTCTATGTAACTGGTCCTATTGCTAAAGACTGAGGCAAAGAAGTCTTTAAGCACCTCAGCCTTATCCTCATCTTTTGTCACTATGCTCCCTCCTGCCTCCATTAGAGAATGAAGGGTTTCATTCGTCCTTCTTTTGCTATTAATACACTTAAAGAAACTTCTTGTTATCTTTTACCATGGAGGCCAGCTTGATTTCTAACTGAGCTTTGGATCTTCTAATTCTCTCCCTGCACAGCCTCATGACTGTTTTGTAGTCATCATGAGTGGCTCCATATGCTCTTCCCTGGCCTGTTTTTGTGGTACAGAGCTCTTGCTGAAGCTGGATTCCCATAGAGATGGACGGAAGCTGACTTACTCTTCTACTAAGAGCAGAAGTATCTCTGTTCACAGAACATGATGTGGGTTTTTTTGTGAAACAGATTCTTCTTCTGGAGGTGGATGTTTCTCCTCTTACCTCCCACCATCATTTAAAGAAAGTATTTGTATACAAACTGGATGAACACCAGTTCAGTGCTGTTGAATTTTGGTTGATTACTTACTCCTTCAATTTTAAGCCATTCTCTAGTAATAGAGCAGCTTTTCTAGAACCTAACTTCTCAGCTGTGATAGCAGATAATTTTATTAAATTACTTTTTCTATTACTTGGTTCCAGTGTTGTCAAAGTTGTACCTAACAACATGCTGCATGGTGAATCACCTTTAACAAAGAGTGTTACTCATCGACAATTTAAAGGGATGGGAGAAACAGCTGTAAGATTTTTGAAAACGTATTGTAAGCAGGCATCAGTATAGCTCTTAATGGGTTCCTTTTAGTGCTGAGAAAGTCTGGAAGAGGTGACTTTTCAGTCTGATCTGGAGACAAAACATCTTTTATTCCTGAGTTTGTGTAAACTTGTGAGTGAGGAACTCATCTAGCAGATGTATTCATAACATTTTTCATCCAAGGAGCCCGACTGGTAACTTTCTTTGTTGTTGATGTTGTTAGATAACTTTCAATGCATATTTTCCTTGCCATAATCAAGAGAGCAAACTTTGAATGTAAACTGATAGATAATTTGATCACTGGAACTGCAAACTAGTGCAGACTAAAAATACATTGTAAATCCTTAGCAATGATGGTAATTAAACATTGGAACAAATTACCTTGAGGCGTGGGCCTCTTCCATCACTTAAAGCTTCTGACCTCTCAGAGAGTTATGATTCAGAAATTGCTTGGTGAGATTAGACCATGATGATTCTTTCTTCTCACAAGACTACTCATAATTTTTTCTTCATTTCTGTCAGATACCCCAAGCTCTGAGAATAGGTATTGCTGCCACTTGCCAGGTGGAAATGGAACATGATGAAGTTACCCCTTCAGAAAGAGCTCTTGGGCAGAGCCCAAAAGAGGATATTGTACATTTTCATTGCTTTGCATAAATCCCATAATATATAAAACAGTAACTGGCTTTCAGTTCTAGATAACATATTTGGTGTGCCATTACAAGTAGAAAATTTGCTAAGACTCTTACTTACCTCTTGGTTCTTTTTGAATACTGCCGTGGTGCAGAGGCAGAACAAGTGAAAAAAGCCAGTGTTCCAAGAACTCACTCTTGATAATTATCTTACAGACTTCAAATAAAACCCAAGAATATTAAAAATTTTTTATGATTTTGTTTCTATTGTTTTGAAAGGCAGCAATGGAGAAGCCAATTAATCATCGATTGTTTGTGACAAGAATTTTGCAGGAATTTGAAAGTGACACATTTTTTCCAGAAATCGACCATAAAGACTACAAACTCCTCACAGAGTAAGTATCAAGATGTGTTCTGGTCTTGTGTTTAGATGGAAGAATTAATAATCTATTTTGAATGTGTAAGGGTCCTAGTAAAGGCACGTTCTGATTTGAGTTAGAGGTGCGTTTCATTGTGTGTTTTCACCTGGAGTCATATTTTACTTAGAATCTGGAATTACACCAAACTCAGCACAGAGAGATTGTTGGAACTTCGTGTTTTCTTCAAGCTTCCCATAATCTTTACAGTAAAGAACGGCATTTGTCAGTTTACTTTAAAAGTAACTTTCTTATTGTTTCTCATTTTAGAATTACTCTAATATTTACTAAGTTTCATAACTCTTAATGTGTAGTTAGTCAATAATACTTAGCTTCTGAGTGTCCTTGATAAATTGCCAAAGAAAATTTAAATAGATTTGAGTGGGGCAGGTTGAGCATTCGCAGATTTCTAAGGTTATTCCTTTCTCTGGAGAAATTTACTTCCTCCTAACAAACTTAGTAGGAACAAGTATTGAACTGTTAAGTTTCTGCTAGTCACCGGGCTTTCTTCTATATTACTGTTATATTCCAACCATACTTTTATATCCTCTCCAGTGAGATTACATCCAACAGGCAGTAGGGAGGTGGCAAAAATTCAAACATCTGCTTCAAGGAACAGCAAGGAAAGGATCTCTTCCTCTTCTTGCTACTGTTGTTTTGATTCCCAGCTAGTTATAGACCAGCAGTGGAAGAAACGGATAGTATGGCAAGTCAAGCTATCTGCATTGAGCACAGGAATAGATTAGCACTGAAGTGGAAGAGGATGGGTAGGGGCAGGAAAGAAGGATGCAGGAGACACAAACGAAGTGAGTGGTGAGGATGAGTCACCTTTTTGAACCCTAACATGTTCTGAACTGCACTGTGCTGTATCATGAGTCCACTTAAGCACCCTGATGTCTGACCCAAAGCTCCCCTCTTCCTCTTGGCTGTTTCTTAGGTACACATTGGTATAGTGTACTGAAATCAGAATTTGGCCTTAAAACATGAATTTGTAACAGATAATTCCCTCACAGAAGTGGAAACCTAATGGAGTCAAACCTAGCTCAGAAAATTTCAAATTTCCTTCTCCTGCAAAGTCCACATTACTTATGCAAAATCCTTATTCTGTCACAGGGAACTTAAGAGAGTTTTGAAAGTGTCTGTTAATGAAAACTGGTTTAGTAAATCAGGAATATAGAGGAACATACTGCATGGTACTTTAAGAAGCTTTCATAGTCTTGTAAGAAACCTTTACTTAGCGTTTCATCTAAACCGTCTGAGAAAAAGCAAAGAAAAAAAAAAAGTGTGCTGTATCTCTTCTGCCTTTGTAGGAATCTTAAGTAATATGTTGGAGGCTTTCATAAAAATCTTGGAGTTTAAGCCAAAAAGGTGGGGGGGTTTCTTTCTTAATTTAAAAATCTGTGTGTACAACTTGCTAACAGTAATTAACACAATTCCTAAATATGCTTAGTATGCCTGTTGTGAGGGAGGTATTTTCATCTCCTTCTTCAGACAGCTCTCTTTTCTAATGGATTGGATACATTGCAGGGGACTCATAATGGTATTTTTATATACTTGTTGGCTTTTGCTTTTCTTCTCCCCTTTTTCCAGGTACCCAGGTGTCCCTGCTGATATCCAAGAAGAGAATGGCATCCAGTACAAATTTGAAGTGTATGAAAAAGCTGTCTTGACACAATAAATGAGGCTTTCCATACTTCTGTGTAAGGGCAGGCATTTTAAAACATGAAGTGTTATTGGGTGCAAATATGTATTAAATTATTGAGAGAAAATCCTGCTTGATAATACAATACCTCAGTAGTGAATGAAAACACACCTCACCCTCTGAGTATATACCCTGACATGAAAATATGAGGGTGATCAGCAGCATGAAAGAGGTAGCTCTAAGGAGTACCCCCAACTAAGGTTTCATGAGACCATGTATTGATCTTTACAATCTGTGGCAGCATCCCCAACAAAGGCATTAAACTGCATCAGAACCTTGCTACTCAAGTTTTTGAGTATCTCCTGAATCAAATCCAACACTGAAAAAATGTCAGAACTCCTAAGTTTGACTGGGTTGGTATATACATTTATAACAGTGTTTAAAATGTCTGGTGTAGAGGAAGAGGTAAGCAAGCATAACAAGAGAAATGGATTCTCGTAGTCTCAGGCAGCAGTTGAAGGATACACTGAACCTTCATGGAAGTTCTTTCTTGTCATGTTAACCATCCTGGGTACACAGCCTGCTTCAAGCGTTTTGGCTGAAAACACTGACTTAGAAGTTAACCTGATAAAGAAGTTTTAAAGTTTCCATTAACTTCACATCTGTATAAAAGCTTACTGCTCTTATAAAAGTTGCTATGTCAGTTTGACCGTGGCCACTTTGCAGTATAAGAACACAAACATTGCTTTCCTAACAGAATCAGTGTTCTTATGTCTCTACTAAATGTTACCAGTGCAGATGCAGAGTGTTAATTTGTTGGTATGATTTTGAATATTCTGTGTTGCATACAAATATGGATTATAAGCAGATAGTGGGGGTCCCATTTCCTCTTCCATTAAATATAGCCAGTATAATAATTTTTTGCATTGCTATTCCCTAGAAGTAATGAGCAATATACTGGTGCGATAGTAACACTGTGATTCTCATGGCATACAATGCCAAGTGTTGACCAAAGTTTATTAATGCTGATGTTATCACAACACGATCAGTAATATTAGTCTGTTGCTATGGTCTGATGATGGTAAGATCATCAGACAACAGAGGACTCCATATATGAAGTGCTATGGAGAGGAGCCGGTACCTATGGTGCCCATCTGTGCTTCCCTATACTGCAGCTGCCACCCTGCGAGTAACAGCCTATAAGGAAGAGGCCCTGCCTCCCTTTTGTGGCAGATCAGTCTGAGACCAGAAGAGTGAAAAAAAATTTTTTTTTCAAAAAAATTGACACTCAGAACTCTGCTGAGTGTTTCCCCAAGGCATTTTAAAAGCACTGTCTCAATGAAGCAGTATTGTGGAAGGTTCAAGTAGTAATGCTCATCTATTAATCTCGCACTGAGGCCCAGTTCTAATGCCAAGGAGGGTGACACTGGCCATTGGCAGGCTTTACACAGGTTATAACTCTACAGAGGAGCATAACAGCCCTGGTTTTCTAAGAGAAGGTTAAAATTCGATTTTGCTTGCTTTTGAAAAATAAAACATCTTTGGTAAGAGAAAAGCATTTGGAATATCTGCAGTGAGCACCTTGAATTTTCCATGGCAATTTACAACATTTAACTGATAAAAAGGTAATTTTTGCAGCAATTGTTCTATGTTGTCTCAGTTTTCTCTGTGTTGCTTTTGCATTCTTAAATATGTCGATACTTTCCTATGTTGATCTCCTCCTTCGTGTGTGCTGACTTTACATCAGTCGATAAAGATTAAAAGAACAAAGTTATATACTTGCATAACACACAAAAAAGTCTCCTGAGTTTTAATTTGCCAACACATTGCAAAAGGGAAGGGAAAAAACTGTTACCAGGGGGATGTTATTTTTAAAAACAAAACATAAGTCACAGTGACCCTGACAAGAGAAAATAACCTCCCAGAAGAGTTTAATAAGTACCAGTTAGTAACAAAAATCAGGTCACTGCTGAAAGCTCTGCACAGCTAATCTGCACAGTACTGTGGTTGATGACAACAGACATTTATTAAAGTGGAAGCAAAGACTTATCTGATGTTGGATTACACTGTGATGGTGATGTGAACATAACATTAGAAGGTTTCTCCTAGGCATACATTACACAAGATAGTGATCACTGAGGCCAGAATGTTTTGTAGAATCATTTTGGTCGCAAGGACTTGGATGCAAACAAGCCTACTAGGAACATAAATAGTTACTCTCAGTATTTGTGGACTGACTACTCTCCAGGTTTAACTATGTTCATTAGTCAAATTCTACAGCCAATTAAGTCAATTTATGATTCTGAAAATGAGAACTTCTGAATAACATAGCAGTTTCCTAATTAAAACTTTTCAGAACATATTAATGATGCAGTTTTTTCAATATGTGGCTCTGGCAAAAAGATGCATTTTAGTTGGGTTTGGGTTTTGTTTTAATAAAGGCACTGCATTTGGACAGCACCTGTTGTATCAGAGCTTTTCAATATGTCATACAGGTTCCAGTCAGGTATTGAGAAATTGCATTTGACTGCAGTGAAGTTAGATGTGTTTATCTTAATGTAATAACCACTGTGAGGTTCGGTGCTTACTGTTTGAAGAAGATGGGTAAGCAGAAGTGTCTAAGTCCATCATAGACTGCTGACAGATGTATTATTTCCAGAGGGTGGTTACTTTGCACTTTTTTTTAAAGTCCTTGCCCTTTTAAGGATAGCTCAGTTTGTTCATCCAAAAACTGAGACAAGAAACATGGTTACTGTCTTCCCCTGAAGGCCAGTGTTACTACCTGGAACTTGGCATGAGACATTTTTCTCACTGGCTGACAGGCTGGTTGAAAAGCAACAGGTACAAAGTAAGTGCTTGCTGCTCACCGAAACGGGGCATTGCACCTATTACCTCCTCATTTGTATTTCCCAAGGGAAATACAAATATTTTATACTATGGCTAGGATTAAAGAATCCTTTGTTCCAAATACAGCTTTCCCATGTTTTGTTTACTCCTGTACCTCACTGGTGTATGATTCTGTGAAAAGCCATGGATTCTCGTTATGTCTAGTACAGGGGGAAATGCCATGTTTTTCCCCAGTTCCATGCAGCTAAGTACAATGAATAGCTTCTTGAGTGACAATATAATTGCCAATCACCAAGAAAAGCATAGTACAGATATGATTTAATCCACCTCATTCATGCTTTCCCAAGAACAAAGTGTTCTAAACTCATTAAAAATTTAATATTTAAGGATAATACTAAGTTTATCAAGATAGCTAAAACCAGAGGGTCGGCATAAGAGGTGAAAAACAAGCCCTTCTTGTTTTTATTGCTTGTCTATTACTCATTATCTCTCCTTATCTGTCAGTGGGCAGCAGTTTCCATTTGGCAGTGGAAAGCTGATGTTTTCAGTAGCTCACCAGTAGTGTTACAGCTGCAGTGTATTCAAGGGCAGGATTGGGAACATTCCAACAGCAAATCTCTGTCGTGAAGAGCAATTTACAGAGAAGAAAGGTACACTCTAAATAAGACAAGTTTCCTAATTTAGCAGATAGAATATTACTAGTATATATACAGAACACCATGTGAAAAACAGGAAAGGGAAAATGACAGTGATTAGCTTATGCATGTTACCAAAGGAGACCATCACAAGAGCTTGACATGAGATCTTAATTGGGACTAGAGAACCATATTGTCTTCATCAGTAATTTGCCAAAGGTTTAAACCTCAACCCAAACTAATTCTGAGTAGTTTAAAAGCTATGCTAACAAGAGAGGAAGATATGAGCAAGCAGCAGATGATTTGGAGAAGAGAGGCTGTAGGAAGGGTTGTTTGTTAATCGCTACAGAAAATGAGGTGACTATACGTGATAAATCTCAGCTACGTGTGAAACTCAGGGATACTTCCCTCATTATTCAGTTGTGCATTAGCTGTCTCTGCTTGCCCAGGAGTGCTGCAGAAATTAAGCTTACCTACTAAGTCAGGGTAGGCTGACCAAAAAAAATCTCTAAAATCTTTTGAAGAGGCAGGTACTGGAACAGAAGCGTGAGAATGGGGAAAGACAAGTGAGAAGCAAATTGATGATTCCTAGAAGGAGTAGTTTCCTAGAAGTGTTAGTTTGCCTTGTAACTATACTTACTAAGAAAACACTGCTGCCAGGTTTAGCATTTGTAAGATGCTGTGACTAGCAATTTCATTAGTGAAGGATTTTCAGGATTTGGATGTCTATGTGACTACCTCTGTCAGCTACACAGAAATCTTCAGGTACAATTCCTATCCTGAAGTGCCTGCATTATACCTGAAAGCAAGAATTGCATCCCAGAACATCCAATAACCCAAGGGTTAGCATTGTGTCTGGGGTGATGATCTCCCAGGATGGACAGCATTCACTTCTAGGACTCTCTATGGGAAACCAGCCAATTTTTCTTGGTCTTCAGTTGTAAAGATTTGCTTTCTGCTGGCCCCAGGGTAATCCTGGGTTCTTCTCTGTTTTCTGTTTGCAGAGCATTCTGCAGGTCATTCTGTTCTCTTCTCACTTATTGTCAAAGCAAAATCTGTACAAGAGGCCTTTTACTAGATTAATTGATGTGGCTGGAAAAAGAGCAGAGAAGCTCTCAGGCAGAGTCCTATTCTGGTTACATTCTCAAGAATTTTCAGGTGACTTGAGCAAGGGCTGACATGCCAAAAGTTGCCTGTTTATCTCCAGTTAAACTGAGTTGCTTAATAAAGATTATCTCAACATATGAATATTGTTTTGCTCTTATCTTTTAATGGTCTTGGCTACCATATTTATGTATCACCTCTAGTCTTCAAACTCAGTTCTGTCCCATTAGCTCATCAGCTGTCCTGGAAATTTACACAAATTAAGATAATTGTTCTGATCAAGGAAAGTGGATATTGTCTGATGGAATGGTAGTAAGTTTTTTCTGAAATCAGGCCATATGTTTTGCATAATTTAGATGTGAAATTAAATATTTTGCTATATGCTATCTGCTATGAAAAAAAGACAAAGAAAAAAAAAGTAAATACAGAACTTGGGAGGTCAGGAAATTGTTGGTATGCAGTTGGTCACAGAAGCCTAAATTAACGTCTTTTCCTTCAGCAGTTCCGTTTAATGAGCCTCTAAAACCAATCAAAATCTTTTTCAATAAATAAATTATTATATAGAAGTCACTTTGGCTATAAATTGCGTCATTGATTTAATTGAGAAAGACAAAACACAAAACCAGAGCATTTGCTTCTTGGAAGTAATATGTTTTTAATGTTCATCCTTCCTTTGAACTTGTTGTCCCAAATGGAGTTTATCACCCGGTGCGCAGTTGCCCAAATTGCACACTGAGCAAAGGTATTTTATTTTGTGAATGCACAGATACGGATGCTAGGCAGAAACTAGCACAGCAGCATCAAACACCAACATCACATCTTGTGGCCACGAGGGCCAAAGTTATTCTGGGGTGGATTAGAAGGTGTGATGAATAGTTAAAGAGAGGTTCTTCTCCCCTTTTACTCTACCGTGGTGAGGCCGCATCTGGAATATTGTGTCCAGTTCTGGGTCCCTCAGGTGAAGAAGGATAGGGAACTGCTTGAAAGAGTCCAGCACAGAGCCACAAAGATGATGAAGGGAGTGGAACATCTTCCTTATGAGGAAAGGCTGAGAGAGCTGGGTCTCTTGAGCTTGGAGAAGAGGAGACTAAGGGATGACCTCATCTATGCTTTTAAATATGTGAAGGGTGGGTGTCAGGGGGGTGGGGTCAGGCTCTTCACAGTGGAGCTGTGACAGGACAAGGGGGAGTGGTTGTAAACTGAAGCATGTGAGGTTCCATGTGAATACAAGACAAAATGTTTTCCCAGTTCAGGTGCCAGAGCACTGGCACAGACTGCCCAGAGAGGTTGTGGAGTCTCCTTCTCTGGGGATGTTCAAAACCCGTCTGGACGTGCTTCTGAGTGACCTGGTCTAGGGAATTGTGCTGCTGCAGGGGGGTTGGACTAGGTGATCTTTCGAGGTCCCTTCCAACTCCTAACATTCTGTGATTCTGTGATTCAAATCAACAGTTACTTATACACAAAAATTTAACACATTTAATCATCTAATACATATGAACTGTTTTTCTATTAAGTTATTGGTTAAAAGTTCTTTGCCTACCATGTAAATTAGTGCATGTACTCAGTATAGTTTTTAAGAATTTTACCTCCTCAGTCTTTTGAGTTGGAGGGTTTCTTGAGTGAGTGGTCTCTGAGTCAGTGGTCACGATCTTCCCCGATAGAATTAACCTTTCCTCTACCTCCACTCAAATTTGGCAATTCTAAGCAGCCCTTCACAGGCTGCTGACAAAGCAGATGATTTTTCATCTTGTGCTTCCTATCTAAGACAGACAAATCCTCCTTCATAATGCCACAGTATTGTTATGCAAGTTAATCTTTACTTCTTATGTATACGTGATTGGTTGAAAGGTTTTAAGGTTTTGATCATCAATTTCCTAAGGTTTTGACATCAAATTCAAAGTATTCCACACAAAATCCTGCTAGAAGCACTCAAAATGTGTCAAAATTGTTTTCTTCAGATTATTGAGTCTCAGTGTCCTTCATCAAAGTCCACTTCTCTTTCAGGTGGAATCATGTAGATTCTCTTCCTTTTGTCCAACAGCAGTAACACCATTGCTTACTGCACAATTCACTATATATTTTTTTTCTAGTATGTAATTCAGACTCCTTTAGAAACTACTACAGTGCACAAAAGCTACAGACAGTTTTCTGCTATAATATAAATAACTATTGCTTTCATTCAATGTATTATTTATCCTCATATGAAAGAAATCCATATCCTTCAAGTTACAGTAGAATATCAGTTTGACCTGCTCAAAAAAAGGATAAAAATCTGTCAGGGGAGACAAAAAGCTTTGTGAAAAAACTCCAAGTGTACAGTTTTCTTCTCAATAGCATGAAGGAGTCATCTGGTATTGATCATCACTAGTATATGAATTTAAAACAAGTCTGTAAGCAGAGTAAGTAGTAATTGATGTCTTGAACTATTATATGATTTTTCATCCTAATTAGAAAACAAGTGCTGTGATCAGGAATCTCTCTGCTAACCTAAGTTCTTGTTACATGGCAGAGAGCATGCTTTGCCACTCTCTTGCTTTACCAATGTGCCTCATATTATAATGTCAAATAATTATAAAAGAACTTCTTTCACAATCCATTTTCAGTTTTTCTGAACACATTTATGAGAAAGAATTGACCCTGTGGTTATTCACATACTTCTTTAATAATGTCTGATTCACAGCAAAGGAAATAAAAAAATACTGGCAAAAGGGCATTGTGCCATGAGCTTGCTGACTTACAATGCTTAGGAAGCTAGGGCTTGTGTTTTGCAGCATGGGAAATGGTTGTGCCATGGACAAGACAGTTTAGTGCAATATATTCTCTAAAATAGTCTGAAGAACTCCTGTTCCCTCAACAATCATAACTATTCCTGCAAGTACCACAAAAGCAACCCCCACGCACAGTCAACTTTTTAACTGAAGTAACTAGCAAAAATACACCAAACACTTCAGGCAGCACATTGTTCCAAAAAGAAGATTCCATGTTGTAACTAGAGAGTTAAAATATGCCTGACAGAAATCAAGAGAAAACTCAGCTTTGGCATTATTTCACTAAAGCCAAAGAGGTAATACCTAACTAAATGTGAAACAAACCTGTCTCAGCACCCTCACCTGATGTAGCTGGCCCAGCAGAGTGTGTTAGCAAAGACAGCACAGAATCAGGTGTGCTTTAAAATCAAAACTATGCAAGTAAACAAACCAACACAGTAATTGTTATTCTAGAGTTTATATTTCATGCGGATTTGTGGCTTTTTTGAGACTCTTAATGGAGTCCCAGTTTCTTTTGTTTGATTTTGCTTATTACTTTCAAGAGAAAACAGTGCTTCTCCATAATCTACCTACTGCCTCTGTCTCCTGCCTTCTCTTTTAGACCTCTCCAGTTATGTTTTTAGATCACCAGCATAATTTCACTTCATTGTGTTATACAAGGAAGCAGCTGTACCTGTTATATTTAATAAAAGTATTTTAAGAAACACTGTTGTTTACAATGTATTATTGCATTCCTCTCAGCAAACAGTTCTGGCACAGTAAAAATCTACCTCTGTACATAATATTTGAAAATGTATCATCAAGGTACCAAATCAATATATAACAATGCTAATTTCAGAGGGATTTTTTTTGTTTCAGTCATAACAACTTGTGATGGTTTGGACCTGGCTCCCTGCCAAATGCCCAAACTCACAGTGAAAGCCTTTCCCCCTCCCTTTCCCTCTCAGAGTTTTAGAAAAAAACTACGAGAGAAACTAAAGAGCCTGAAACAACCCCAACTACATCAAAAGTATTTATATTTACATATATAGCAGTTATATACAATTAAAATACTATGTACATAGTAGAGGGAACCCCCAAGGGAAAGGGAAAAGGGAAGGAAAAAAAGGGGGAAAAGGGGAAAAAGGGAAAAGGGAAACTAAAACAGGTATGTACACTCGAAACCCAGGATAGAACTAATAAAAACAGAATCTTACAACTCTCCTTAAGATAGCAGAGTCACATTGAACGACGCCAGCAACTGCTGCCCCTCAAGGCCTACAAGGCCTGCAAGGCTTGACTCCTCCGCACAGGTGAGACCGATAGCAGAGAACCTGCATCTTTGGATCCACCAGAAGGGAAGAGAGAACGAAGACCTCTCCCTCTCCTTATTTATACCCCCAGTTATGTAAAATCGTGTGGAATACTGAGAAACATGATCACTTTCCTGGTTACAAACTGTTTACCAGGAAAAGCCTGGGTCAAACCATTACACAATTAAACCAATTACGCTTTTGTACTTTTCCATTTATTCATAGTTGAAAAAGATTCTTTGCAGCAATACATAATAAAGTAGTAGAAAGACTAGAATTATTTATATTACATTATACCATGTTTAACAATTTGCACACTAATGCATTAATATATAAAAGATAGTAAGCAATTAAGGCTCCCTCTTCATTTGAATCAGTTTTTGTTAGCATAGACTAAGGCTAGTTGGTAGCAAACATACATGACAATCAAAGTGTTTACAATTTCCCATGGAAAGCAAAATCCAAAACTGGGGGTGGAGGGGAGGAGGTTTGGATCAAATCCACATATTTCCATTCTTTTCTTTCCTTAACAAAATGGAGCAGCTCACTTCGTGGGTTCCCAGGATCCTCAGAGACTCAGGAAAGACCATGCTGTGTTTGAGAGTGCTTGGAAACCCCAGCAGCAGCAGGAGAGGCAGGGCTCTTACAGACACCTGAACTTCAGCTGCAGTGTATGGGGTTTGAGTTAGTAAAAGAGAATTGAGCTGGAAAACGGTTAGTAGGTTAGGACATTTGGCCCACAATACACAGTAAGGAAACAGGGAGCAATAGAGAAGGTCTACAAAGATAAGACACAAGGACTAATGGTCTGTTGACGCGCGGAAACAAACTTTAGAACCCATGAAAGGTTATAAAGCAGGTATGTTTATTTACAGTGCTGGAGAGCGGGGGAATAGGTTCACCAAACCGCTCTGCCCAGACAAGTTACAGACTGTTATTTAATGCCCTAATCTATACATATTCATTACTAGGCTATACATATGCAGTGGATAGGTGGAATCATTAAAATTAGTTCCAGGAACTCATTATCATAAGTCTCCTCCTCTTGGAGCATGCGCGCTGCCTCCTGGTGGTCATAGGCGGTGGTCTATGAGGAAGTCTCGAAGTCATAGTCACATTGGCATTTTCAACTTTGTCCAGCTTTACCGAGTTGACAGCCATCAGGGTCACGAGAGCTGGTTTTGTCTGGCAGTCCTGCAACTAGGTTCCCATTATCTCCTAACGGGGCCCCTTAGTCCTTGTGTCTTATCTTTGTAGACCTTCTCTATTGCTCCCTGGTTTTTTACTGTGTATTGCGGGTCAAATATCCTAACCTACTAACTCTTTTCCAGCTCAATTCTCTTTTACTAACTCAGGTTTAAGCTCTGAATCCACCTTCCCAATACAAGGCTCCTGGGCTCGAGGTCTGCACGCCAGCTCTGGGCTCTCAGCATCCTTCAGAGCTGGCTACTAGAAAACCAAGTATGCTTCTTTAGTTTAATGTTTGCCTGCCTGTATTTGGACAAAAGTTTGTCAAGAATCAGTGCAGTGGAACGTTTTAGTCAATTAAAATGGGTATTAGTATTCTGTGACTGTAAAACTTTCCCCTGGTAGGTGTCTAGCCAGCCCAACTGTCAGTGAAATATAAGGGAGGGCTGGGTTGATAGAGATCCTGGGAGAGATAACAAGAAGCTTGATAAACTAATATGCTATGTGCATATGCAAACATCCTCTGTATTTTAGAATAAACTCTGCACTGCACTGATGTATTCCCTGCTCTGATTTTCCACCGTCCTTCACTGTAAACATAAAAATTAACTTCTTGATACCAACAGCTGTTTTTATGTCCAATTAAAAGTAGCCAAAAGGGAGGATATTTTGACATTTCTTTTAAAAATCTAATAATCTTCCTAAAAGTGCTTTTTTAAGAACTGTTGTGATACACTTTTGGGGGTTTGGTTTTGGTTGGGTTTTTTTGTGAAATATTTATTTTGGCTATCAAAAGCCCAACAGTAGGATGCAGGCAAGGACAGAAGGTGGGACAAGAAAGTGTACCTGAGAGCTGCAGAAAACACAGGAGTGAAGGTGCTCCAGCAGAAGACTTGATGAACCATACACAAGTATACACTGCCTCCATATCTTACATAACTCACATAACAACAGTCCTGAGAGGAGCAGTAACCTTCCCAAAGAGTGGGTGTTCTCTATACATGGCTTTCCCTCAGCAAAGACCAAGTATTAACAATGTGGGTGAGGTGCAGAGAGTAACAGAAAACAAAAGATAGTTAGAATCACACTGCAGGAAAGAAAAGAAACTAATAAGAAACTCTGCGGATATTCTCCCAACTTAGTGTTTGAAAGGCAGGGTTAAAGATTAGCTGCAGAACCTGCCCTTGACATGTTGTATGTCTTAGTGGCTTATTCATACAATTCATCCAGCGTTTAGTCATGCTGGTATCTAATTGATCCTGTCATGCACTTTACAAAGTAGAATGACACAGATCTCCTTCACATTCTTCCTGGAAACCTCTCTCCTGTGGTGACGCCAAAAAAAAAAACCCTTCACAGCATCAAGGATGTTGGTGCTCTGTGACTGCTACTTATTATACCAAGCATGATGGATTGCTTCACTGTTACTTTGACCTAACCTCCCCTACTTGTTTGCTGCATTTACCTGTTATCTTTTATTGTACACCGAGATAACAACATCTCTGAGGCAGCAGGTACCTTTTTAAATAGAGGAGTACAGAGCCTTGCACAATAACCACAGCACAGCCCCCACAATTAACAGTGTTTGCAAGGGAGACCAGACAATTTCTTCAGGTCCCATGTCTGTCTGCTGCATCCTCTGAGTGGCCACAAACATACCGTGACAAAAGGCAGTCAAAATGCCTGCGAAAATGCCGTGTAGAACTGTACAGTGGGCTCTTGTGGGAAGGAGCATTCCAAGACAATAACCTTGGGATATTGGTGATAACAGCAGGATGTCCTGCCATGAGGGAACTCTGTAAGCATCGTCAGAGGTGGTAAATGCCTGTGGCACAGTAAGGCGGTCAGAAGTAGTCAGCTTGACTTCACCAAGGCAAAGTCATGCTTGAGCAACCTGATGACCTTCTACAATAAAATGACTGGCCTTATAGTTGAGGGAAGAGCAATGGATATTGTTTACCCGGACTTCAGTAGGGCCTTTGACACAGTCTCCCAGAAGATCCTCATAGGGAAGCTGTTGATGTATAGGTTGGATAAGCAGACAGCGAGGTATGGTGAATATTGGCTGAATGACCAGACTTAGAGAGCAGTGTTCAGTGGCATGAAGTCTAGTTGGAGGTCAGTAATGAGTTATGTACCCCAGGGATACTGGGTCCAGTCCTGTTTAATGTCTTCTTTAATTACCTGGATGGTGGGGTGGAGTGTACCCTAAGGAAGTTTGCAGATGACACAAAACTGGAAGGACTGAATGATACACTAAAGGGTCCCACAGTCATCCAGAGGGATGTGGACAGGCTGGAGAACTGGCTAACAGCAATCTCGACAGTACAACAAGGGGGAGTGCCAAGTCCTGCACCTGAGGAGGAACAACTCCAGGCACCAATAAGTGCTGGGGCCATGTAACTATAAGCAGCTTTACAGAGAGATCCTGGGCATTCCTGGTAGGTACCAGAGTGAACACGAACGAATGATGTGCCCTTGCCACAACGAAAGCTAACAGTAGCCCGTACTGCATTAGGCACAGTACTGGCAGCAGGTTGAGGGAGGTGATCCTTCCCCTTTGTTGAGCACTTATGAGGCAACACCTGAAGTGCCATCTCCAGTTCTAGTCTCTTCAGTAAAAGAGAGACATGGACGTACTGGTGAGAGTCTAACAAAGGTCCGTGAAGATGGTGAAGGTACTCAAGCATCTCTGCTACAAGAAGAGGCTGAGAGAGCTGCTAGTGATTACCGTGGAGAAGAGAATGCTCAGAGGGAACTTATCACTGTATACAAATATATCTGAAAGGAGGGTGCAAAGAAGACAGGTCCAGACTCTTTCCAGTGATGCCCACTGACAGGACAAGAGGCAAAGGGTGCAAAACGAAACACAGGACATCCTACCTGAACATCAGGAAACACTTCTTCACTGTGAGGGTGACCAATTCTGGCACAGGTTGCCCAAAGAGGTTGTGGAGACACTAAAAAATGTCTGGGTTAAACAGGTGTATTCTTTGCTGGGTAAGAAACTGGCTGGATAGCCGAGCCCATAGTGTTGTGGTGAATGGAGTTCATTCTAATTGGTTGCTAGTCACAAGTGATGTATCCCAGTGCTCGGTTTCGGGGCCAGTCCTGTTTAATATCTTCATTGTAATCTGGATGAGGGCATTGAGCGCACCCTTAGTGTGTTTGCAGATGACACCAAGTTGGGCAGGAGTGTTGATCTGCTTGTGGGTAGGGAGGCTCTGCAGAGGAATCTGGACAGGCTGGATCAATGGGCCAAGGCAAATGGCGTGAGATTCAAAAAGATCAAGTGCTGGGTCCTGCAAGTGGATCACAACAACTCCATGCAATGCTATAGACTTGGGATAAAGTTGCTGGAAAGCCTCCAGGTGGAAAGGAACTGGGGGTGCTTGTTGACAGTCAGCTGAATATGAGCCAGCAGTGTTCCCAGGTCACCAAGAAGGCCAACAGCATCCTGGCTTGGTATTCAAAACAATGTAGCCAGTAGGACTAGGGAAGTAAACATACCCTGTACTTGGCACTGATGAGGCCATACCTAGAATACTGTGTTCAGTTTTGGGCTCCTCACTCCAAGAAGGAGGTTAAGGTGTTGGAGCCTGTCCAGAGAAGGGCAATAAAGCTAGTGAAGGGTCTAGAGTGCAGTGTTACGAGGAGTAGCTGCTAAGGGAACTGGTGTTGTTTAGTCTGCAGAAGAGGAGGCTCAGGGGAGACCTACTTGCTTTCTAAAACTGTCTGAAAGGAGATTGTAGTATTGGAACAGGCTGCCCAGGGCAGTTGTGGAGTCACCAGTCCTAGAGGTGTTAAAAAAACACAGAGACGCGGCACTACACAACATGGTTTAGTGGGCACGGTGGTGTTGGGTTGACAGTTGGGCTTGAGGATCTTTGATATGGAGGTCTTTTCCAACCTAAATGATTCTGAGATTATGTGACATGGTTCTGGGAAGGTGACTCTAGGTGACTCTGGTTTGTCAGAGAGAGTTGGGCCAGATGAATTCCAGAAGTCATTTCCAATCTCAACCATTCTTCACAGAATCACAGAATGTTAGGAGTTGCAAGGGACCTCGAAAGATCATCTAGTCCAACCGCCCTGCAGCAGCACAATTCCCTAGACCAGGTCACACAGGAGTGCTTCCAGATGGGTTTTGAATATCTCCAGAGAAGGAGACTCCACAACCTCTCTGGGCAGTCTGTGTCAGTGCTCTGGCACCTGAACTGGGAAAACATTACTACATGTGTTCGCATGGAATCTTCTATGCTTCAGCTTACTGCCATTGCCTCTTGTCCTGTCACTGGGCTTCATGGAGAAGAGCCTGACCCCATCATCCTGACACCTACCCTTCACATACTTAAAAGCATAAATGAGGTCACCCCTTAGTCTCCTCTTCTCCAAGCTAAAGAGACCCAGCTCCCTCAGCCTTTCCTCATAAGGAAGATGTTCCAGCCCCTTGATGAAAATCAAGAACGTTCTTTCACCATGTCTCAAAATTTCTTAGGATTTGAGTAGCAACCTGTGAGACATCAGCAGGAATAGAAGTCCAACAAGACAATGAGCTTAGAAAAATGGGACCCAAGAAAGTCAGTGGACCTCAGAGAAACACTTCCATGTCAGCTGTAAGAAGAAATTGATTCTAGTATTCAACAAGAATTACTTATTTTGCAATTTTTCTATGATTTTATGGTCCAGAGCCTACACAACAATTGGCTTTGTTGGAACATTTTTTTCTTATTTACGCTTGTTGGATGCTGAGGCTCATTCAGCAGAATTATGGAAAACATAATGTAAACTAGTTCTCAGGAAACAAATCCATATAAAGTAATGTTGCATTAAAATAGTATTGCAGATAAAAATTTTCACTTGCCTACCATGCAAGAAAACCCCTGGAACTGGGACTTAGTTTCTTCCAGGTTTGTTTGGTGGTGGGCAATGTCAACTGTCAAGAAAGAATAAAATGTCTTTCCTGTCAGGCTTTGACCAGATTGCTTCTAATCATGTAGCAAGCAGCAGAAAGACAATGCATGATGCCAGGAAATCCCATAGTGACATAGGGGCCTTCATCTCCAATGGGGTCTATGAGTACTCCTGCATAATAAAAACATCTAACCAGCTGGATGGATTTAGGATTGTTTAATAATAATCATGGTCTGATTGCAACAGGACACGAGGGAATGGATACAAGCTGAAGGAGGGGAAATTTAGGCTGGAGATTAGAAGGGGGTTCTTTACCCAAAGGTTGGTGAGGCACTCGAACAGGTTGCCCAGAGAGGTTGTGGAGGCCCCATCCCTGGCAGTGTTTAAGGCCAGGCTGGATGTGGCCCTGGATGACCTGCTCTAGTGCATGTGGCATCCCTGCCCATGGCAGGGGTTTGGAACTAGATGATCTTCAAGGTCCCTTTCAACCTGAGCCATTCTATGATTCTATGAAGTAGGACCTCTTAGTCACTGAATTACAGAATCACAGAAGTTGGAAGAGACCTCTAATCAAATCCTACCATACCTATCACCCTACCACTAAACCATGTCCTTAAGCACCACTTCTAAATGTTTCTTAAACACCTCCAGGGACTGTGACTCCATAACCTCCCTGGGCAGCCAATTCCAAGACTTTATGACCCTTTCAGTAAAGAAATTTCTCCTTATATCCAACCTAAACCTCCCCTGCTTCAACTTGAAGCCATTTCCTCTCATCCTCTCACTGATAGCCCTGGAGAAGACACCTGCCCCATCTTGCTACAACCTCCTTTCAGGTAATTGTAGAGAGTGGTAAGATCACCTCTGAGTCTCCTCTTCTCCAGGCTAAACAACCCCAGTTCCCTCAGCCACTCCTCATAAGACTTGTGCTCTAGACCCCTCACTAACCTTGTTGCCCTTCTCTGGACACTTTCTAATGCCTCTACACCCTTCTTGGAGTGAGAAGCCCAAAACTGAACACCGTATTCTAGGTGTGGCCTCGCCAGTGCTGAGTACAGGGGAATAATTACTTCTCCTACTGGTCACACTTTTTTTGATACAGCCCAAGACATTTTTAACTTTTAAACTAACGCACTGCTGGCTCATATTCAGTCAACTATCAGCCAGCACCCACAGGTCCTTCTCTGACTGACAGCAATCCAACCACTCTTTCCCAGGCCTATAATGTTGCATGGGGTTATTGTGACCAAAGTGTAGGACCTGGCACTTGGCCTTGTTTAAGCTCATCCCATTGGCCCGAGCCCGTTGACCTACCCCATCTAGGTCCCTTTGCAGAGTATCCCTATCCTGAAGCAGTTGACGCTCCCTCCTATCTTTGGGTCATCTGCAAAGTTACTGAGGGTGCACTCAACCCTCTCATCCAGATCATTGATAAAGACATTGAATAGAGCCAGCAGCAACACTGAGCCCTGGGGAACACCACTGGTGACCGGCTGCCAACTAGAATGAGCCCCATTTACCAGTACTCTCTGGGCTCAGCCCTCCAAACAGTTTCTTACCCAGTGAAGAGTAAACCTGTCTAAACCATGTGATGCCAGCCTCCCATGAGAATACAGTGGGAGACTGTGTGAAAAGCCTTACTAAAATCCAAGTAAATGACATCTACTGCTTCCCCCTTGTCCACTAGGCATGTTACATCGTCTTAAAAGGAGATCAGGTTAGTCAAGCAGGACCTGAGTCTCATGAACCCATGCTGACTGGGCCTGAAAAACTCATAAAAACTGCTTCTGTTATCTATTCTGTTTACTAGGGTGGGCAGATTAAGTATGAGCTTGGCCTTTGCTTTTCTAGTACCCTCTTTACATGACCTAACTATATCTTTGTAATCTTGCGGTGTCACCTGTCCATTCTTCCACTAGTGGTAAACTCTCTTTTTTTTCCGTAAGTGTCAACCACAGCTCCCTGTTCAGTCAGGCCAGCCTTCTATCCCTTCTGCTTCTCTTACTGCACATGGGGACAGCCAGCTCCTGCACCTTTAGGATTTCCTTCTTGAAGAAGGTCTAGTGTTCCTGGATCCCTTTCGCCTCTGGATCATCTCCCAGGGAACTCTGTCCACCAGGGTCCTAAACAGACAAAGTCTGCTCTTCGGAAATCCAAGGTAACAGTTTGGCTGACCCCAGTCCTTACGTCACCAACAGCTGAAAACTCAATAATCTCATGATCACTGTGCCCTAGATGGCCTCCAGCCTTTGTTTCCCCCACAAGTTCCTCCCTGTTCGTTAGAAGCAGGTCCAAGAGGGCACATTCCCTGGACAGCTCTCTTACCAGCTGTGTGAGGAAGTTATCTTCCACACATTCTAGGAACCTCCTGGATTGTTCACTCACTGCTGTGTTGCATTCCCAGCAGATACCTGGGAGATTAAAGTCCTCCACAAAAACAATGGCAAGCGGCCATAAGATTTCTCCCAACTGCTTCATTCACCTCACTGCTTTGTTTGGGAGGTCTATAGCAGACTCCCACATCAATATCAGCATTATAGGCCCCTAACCTAATGCAAACACTCTCAACCCCTTCATCATAATACTTTTGTTCCGAGCACTCATAGCATTCCTTAACACACAGGGCCACTCCAACACCCCACCTTCCCCTTCTATTCCTCCTGAAGAACTTGTAGCCATCAAATGTGGCACTCCAGTCATGCCACAATTCTCCAGTCCTCCTCAAATAAGACCCAAACCCCTTTTGTAAGAGTTTGGCTATCCAAAGCAGCTGTTGCAAAGTAAGACCTGAGAACAGCTGAAGGAAGAATCTCTTTGGGTTCACCTTCCTCCAATTCCTATTTACAACATTAAATTCATGCCCCTGGGCAGCAGGAAACAGCGAGGTGTTGAAGAAGGGTCTTAGCTGGCCTGTTTCCACCATTCACTACATGTAAAGGAAATGAGTAAGTGCAGCTGAACGCATCTTGGTGTTGTCTCTGTCTTGAGGGCTGATGGCCATACTCTTCACCACCAGGGAAGCAACTGGAGTGGGTTTGGATATGTGATATGGAAGTATGAGGGCGGAGGGGGAGTGGGGTGCAGGGGTGTGTAAGAGTGTTGGGTTGAGGGCATGAAGATGAAGGGGTGTGAGGACATGCAGGGGTGTGAAGCTGTGGAAAGATGTGAAGGGATGAGTGGCAGGTTGTGATGACAGGTGTGAGGGTGTGGGAGAGAGTGAGGAGGTGTGAGAGTGTGGGAGAGTGAGGTGTGTGTAAGGGTGTGTAAGCAGAGGGTATATAGGTGCGAGGGTGTGTGGATTTGAGGGGGTGTGACTGTGGATTTGGGGGCTTGGGGGTGTGAGGCTGAGCAGGTGTGGGCATAAGAGGGTGTGAGGGGGTGTGGGTGAGCATCTGAAGGGCTGTATGGATTACAAGTGTGAGGTGCTGCGGGAGCGGGCAGTTGTGAAGGTGTGGGGAGGAGGTTGTGAAGGGTTTGAGGGGAGAGTGTGTAGGGGTGGCCGTTGGGGAGGGCGTGAGGGTGTGTGAGGGGAGTGGCTGTGGCGGCAACTAGCCCAACGCAGCCCAGCTACGCTCAGCAGATGAGCTCCGGACGGCGTACGCTCCTTTCCTCCACGTCCCTCTCCCGGTGGGACGGAGGGTGTCGGGATCGCGCTCCTCCGCCGCGTCGCCCCTCTCCCTCAGGGTGGGCGCTCCAGTAGCCGCCCAGTGGGCGAATCGTCCAGGGGCGTTGCCGAAAGCAGGAGGGGAACTCCCGCGCTCTGCCGGTGTACCTGCTGGCGAGGTTGTCTGTGGGCTCTGCGAGGGAACGCAGTGCGGGTAGGCAGAGCCCTCCTCTCGCCTGGAGCTGCTCAGAAGCTGCAGTTCCGTCCCTTCGCTCCCGGCGGGCCGTGATGCGGGAGAAGAAGGCGCTGCCGACAGCCACAGGTAAAAACTCTCCCCTCGCTCACCCCCGACACCTCTGAACGCTGCGGTGTCTCCTGGACTTCGCCTTTCTCCACACGAAAACGGGATTCTGGCATTCTGTGGCACGTTGGGGCGGTGGGAATGGTGAGGAAGGGTTCAGTTCGGTGAGTGCAGGTCTGTAGGTGGGATGTTTGTCGTTCAAAGGGGTTCTGTTAAGCTAGTCTCAGTTCAGATACCAGTCCTGTCCTTCTCTGTGAGTTTTTCAGGGAAAACCCTTTTAACACTCTTAGTCTGCATTTACCCTTTTTTCAGGTGTGTTCTCTGTGGAAAAGTTGCTTATCCGTGTTTTTTCCCAGATCTCCCTTAGGGGAAAAAAAATCAACAAACAACAAACCAAACAACTTCAGAGCCGTTAGATTAGAAGTCAGGATGCTTGTGAAAACGGAGTAGGGCAACCACGTGGACCTTAGTGCAGAGCCCCTGTGAGAACTTTCCCAGTGCTCCCCACCATGCTCCGACCACTCTCTGGCAGTAATTATTAACCAAAGGAAACACCTCCAAATGAGAGAGAGTACTCGGAAAGGTCATAAATGCTGTGACAGGAAAAAAGTACTTAATGAGCTGGCTGGACCTCTGGAAACTTTAAAGAATCTTTAAAGGTACAAACACAGAGATCCTGAGCGGAGGTGGGTGAGAAATGTACAGATCATGACTCTCCTGCCGTCAGCCTCGGAAAACAGCAAGGCTGAAAAGACAGATGCTTCGCTGTGGGAGATTGAACGGGACACGCTAGGTTTCCACAACTGGCCTTGACTCTGGCAACTTTGGCAGAGTGTGGGGCTCTGTGTGTGTTGTGGTCTTGGCTGTGTTAGAATGGTAATTTTTTAATGAAAAGTTACTCTTGTGGTGCATTTCAACGTCTTTATGACGGTGTAGGAAATGAGACTTGTCACATTGGCTGAGAGAGTTTACAGGGTTAACACAGACGGGAAGAATTGCAAAAATGTTTCAAGGCTTAAGCTCTTCAAGTGTGTAAGCACTTCTTTTTTCAAAGATGAGAATGGATGACTTAATTTTACTGGAATGATTCTAGACTCTCTAAACACTGCTGTGGAAGCTTGTTTGTATAACTCCAAGAGTGCTGAGGCACAAAGGGCAGAAAATTTGTCTTTCACATTGAAAAAGTGAGGAATACATTGCAAGAACATTTATTCATAGCTCTGCATTACTTATTCAAAATTTTGGTTATATTTATATTTGTTTGTACACTATAACATCAATGAGCTCAGTTTTGTGATTATTCACACTCTTAGATGTAACATAACAATGTGAGAGCCTTTTCTTGGCAACCAAATGCTATTTAGAGCTCAACAAGCAAGGGTTGGAGGAAGAAGTGCTAAAACTTTTAACTTTTAGTGGCTTTTCCTATGGCAGTAGGACACATATCAGAACAGGACTCTGGATTATTACTTTTACATTTGCCAGCCAAACCTCAGGATAGGACCCAGCAGAAGTTCACAACAGTGGCTGTCTACTTCTTGGATACAAATCATTATCAGCTTCAAAAATTAATTTTAATAATACAAGCATTTTGTGCTGTTTCATCTTGAAGCATTTTCCATTACACTATTGCTTTTTGAGAATGACATGAGGCTCTTCCTAGACAGAGTGTTCCAGGAATATTATTTGTAGAACATCATAAATTTGTGGATGATCTGAAAGGCCAGTTTGTGATTCAGTGTAACACATTAGGTTTCATAGTTCTTTATTCCTTAAACTGCTGTTTTGGCATAAGTTAACCTCCACATCTGAAAAGCAGCTGACAGCTCAGTAACATATGTAGTAGTTTTGACATGGCAGTTAATTAGATTTAGGAGTGTTTTATAATCCCAGTCTGTTGAGCATCAATCTATGATGAATTATCAGATAAATTATTATTTCAGGGAATCTGTTTGAGATGTGGTCTTTCATTTCAAAATAGCTAGCTGTGGGGTTGTTTTGAAGCGGGTTGTACCCAGTCCAGGCATGTCATGTGTATTTCTGCTGAGCCAGAGTCAGTGTGAGTCTCACAGAAGTCCAACTGCACTTTATTCCCACAGCAGCAATTTTAGGATGATGCAGCCCACAGTCCATTCTCCTGTAACTACCAGATTCTCCAGCTGAAATAATGGTTATCTTCATCCAGCATTCAGGAATGTATTCAGTGTGACATTGCACCATTTGCAAATGTGTAACACTTCCTTTTAATTATATAGTATGTGATATGAAATATTTGTGGATTTTTATTCCCCACTTTATATTTCTTTCTCCACTTTCCTTTGCCCCCACACTATCTCCCTATTTTGCAGTGCAAAGTGTGGATCAACCTGTAAATCATGTGCCTGTATTTTAGCAGCTCTGGCATCTGTGCTTGTCCTTTCAGGGATTAGCCAGCCTGCTTTGTAGAACAGACAGTCCCAGCTGGCACATGTAATGATTAGTCTGGTTTCTGAAATTGAGTTTATCAGTACTTACAAGACCTGGTGAGATCTCAGGCACACTGGAACTGCTGACCTACCCTCACAAAGACACCTTAGGCTTTCTCTAGGCCAGGTTCATATAACATCCTGGAAACACAATCTACTCTGAATGTTCAAGCTTTCTGTTCTCTGAGACCAGAATTCCTCTACCTTCACTGGTATTAAAAGCTCTGGTGAAGTTTACAGAGACAGTGAATTTAAGCAGTTGGAGACATTAGCTTGCATGTCAGAAAATGTCTCATTTTTAGCATTGACCAGCTGCAAGCCTTCTGTGTGGAGAGCAGTGACAAGTGGTGTCCCCCAGGGCTCCGTCTTGGGACCGGTGCTTTTCAACATCTTCATTAATGACCTGGACAGAGGTATCGAGTGCACCCGCAGCAAGTTTGCAGATGACACAAAGCTGAGTGGTGTGGTTGATACGCCAGAGGGGCGAGATGCCATCCAAAGGGATCTGGATACACTTGAAGAATGGGCCCAAGAGAATAAAATGAAGTTTAATAA